>JAATLQ010038061.1:0-21376 GCA_013421005.1 Heliconius erato x Heliconius himera | reverse complement strand
CTTGCTAGTTGAATAACGACGTAAGACGCTATTAATAATAATAATGTAAACGAACTAATCCAGAAGGGAGGTGGAATAAGTTATTTTGGAAGTACCAAGTCTGAGTTTGCAATGATAATTTAATCGGGCTGTAAGTGAGTTGAAGATTCTTATTGCGTTTCCTTGGGAGTGGTAATAAAATTGGCGTCATTATGTAACATAAAATGTTACCGGCAGCTCTATTTCATTGAGTAATTAATTCAACACGATCCACTTGATTAAATAGATAATTCGAAATCTTTATAAGAGACTATAACAGTTTGGTCGTGTTTATTCTTCTACAGATTCTTTTTTTTTTTTACTTCACGCTGTATCCCGCGTATAACAGGGTAGGTAGTAGGAATCTAGTGTTAAGACACTCCGTTCCCCACTTTCCGTCGAGTTTTCCTCGAGTGGGGATCGAACCCACAACCAGTCGATTTTACAGTCACACTTTGTGCCTCTGCGCCACAACTGGCCTCCTGATTTTTTTTAATTCCCCCGAATGCGAATCAAACCCACAACCATGTACTTCTGCGTTACGCCAGCTATCATTATCCATACACATTCACTTTTCCACAATTATTGACAATCGGAGTGTGTGTAGAGTTGAGTAACGGTATCATATATTTAGACGCTTGGAGCGATGATAAAGGGAATGATTAAGCTGGGCGAGCTGCTAGTAATCACATAAACAGAAACCGAGAGGTGTGTCAACACTAACACAGGAGCCCACAACGTGTACGTGTGGGGACGTGTAGGTACGTGTAGATACTTAGAGAATTACGCATTGCATCTGTCCTCTGCAGGGATAAGTACTGAAAGCATATTATAATTTCGTTAATTTCAATTAATATATTTATTATAATAATAATTGAAATAGTTTAATGATACAGGATGCTATTCTATATTATATTTTCATCCATTTTGATTGTTTAATATTTTCAAAACAATAAAAATATCCAGTGAAATAGATCTCCATAAATATAGGTACTACTATTTGCTTTTTTTTCAGCTTCAGGCTGTATACCGCATGTAGCAGGATTAGGCAGAGGGAGCCTAGTGTTAAGACGCTCCGCTTCCTATTTTCCGCTGGATTCATGAGGCATTGCGCGTTCAGTAGCAGATATAAACGCCACACTCTGCCTCGACACCAGAGCGAAGAAATGAAAATATTTAATTTCCTAAATGGGAATCGAACCCACTATCTGTCGCCACAACTGGCCTCTGACTATACTATTAATCTTATCTATGATATATATAATATATACGAGACTGGAATTTTATATAATTTTAATATATAATTGATATAGACAATTTTTAGTAAACCATAATTTCCATACAACGTAATAAAAGATCTTTACAGTTATGGTCTACGCAGTTGCCGTCAAAGATAATATCCTCGAACAGAGAGTGGATCGAATTAAAATAACGTTATCAGACGAGAGAGAGTTGGCACGATACCAATTACGGTCAATGCTAAGTTAGATACCGTGGCACAATTTACGTTTGTAGTGGAAATGACTTTATTGATGGTCTATTCAATTCTCTTTGGCCATTGGCACTCTTAAGCGTTCTGTTCTATTATGTTCTAACGCCAGCGTGTGTGTTCAGTTAGTAATGGGGCAAAGAGCAAATTTTAGTAACCCATTAGATGTGATTATTTTAAAAAAGTGAAACTGCAGTTAAATTTAGGATTTTAAGCTTTTTAATACTTAGAGAATCAATTGCATGTGAGTGGAGATCGAAACGCGTGTGTACTCTGTATAGCCCATGTTTCCAATACCGAAACGATTGTGTCAATTTAACATTTTTAGGATTTCGTACGAAAATAACTATAAATGGAACTCTTATAGGCCCATTCTAATGTCTGTCTATATGTTCGCCTGCCTCACCCAATTTGCTCCAAAACTACCGTGCTAAATGGATTGAGCATTTTTTCTTATTCTCCTTAACCTTAATCTTTGAAAGATGTAAATATAACGAGGTATGGTTTTCGGATACTTTTTAAAGTACCCATTAATTCTATCTGTTATGTAGTAAAGAATTAGGATATATTATATTTAGTAGTTTATTATTTAATTAATCTTTCAAAATTGATCTCTAAAAATTAAACTCAACTTTTTATTTAATTATATTCTTTACTTCGTAGTCAATTGTTATCCAAATGTTTGCCTCGCTACTTTTTGATCACATCATATCCAATATTGTCTCAAAAAAGGCTTTCACTGCATATCAGTTTGTAAACAAATTACGTCATGTATTGCTAGTTATAATACAAGTACAAATTAATCAATATAAATTATAAATTTGAGGCCAGTCGTGGCGCAGGGGCACAAAGTATGACTGTAAAACCGACTGGTTGTGGGCTCCATCCCCACTCGAGGAGATGAAATATTTACTTAAATATATATTTCCATTTATTCTCTCTGGTGTCGAGGACAAGCGCGGCGTTGTGTTCTGCCCCTCAACACGCAATGCCTCCAAAATTCGGCAGAAAGCTTGGAACGGAGTGTTTTAACACTAGGTTCCCTCTGCCTACCCTGCATATGCTCTAATTGTGCGGGATACAGCGCGAAGCTGATTTATTTATTTTTTAAATTATAAATTATCAAAACATTTGATAGCAAATTTATATTTAGTTATGAACTACATAAACACTATAGATACACAGAAACATGTACAGAAACGCAATAGTATAAAAGGCTAGATTTACTTCCGTTTACAATAGCACAAATGTAAATTGCAAATATTTATATTTCAGACGTGATTTGTGTCAGTTTCGAAGACCAAGCTTGCCTCTGTCCCTGTCGAGTGCAGGTGATAAATCGTAAGGCGACGTGAGTTTTTACTAACGAGACAAGTTGACATATGTCTACCCGCAAACGTATTCACCGGGTGATTGTTAACACCGTAGCAACAACACGTACTGTCGGTTTCGCACGGGACGCCTTCTTTTTTGTTAAAAAACCATCGATTCGACTGAGGGACTGTCGCGTGTCGGAATGTTTTCGTCCGATTTGGGGAATGGAGATTTTTCAACGCGGTTCAGTAGGCGCCGTGTCGTACAAATGCACCGATGACAATAAATATCGGGCGCGGCGAGCCGTGAAATCGAATAGGCTCCGTCTGTGAGCGCTTTACAATCAGCAGCCGCCTGTCGTACGCCTATACCCGTTCCGCTATAACTTACTGACTTTTCCATGCATAAAAACTTATTTCGACTCTATTACCTCAATGGAAATACATTTATAGATATTTGATTTTAGTAGATATATATCTTAAAACACGTACGTACACAGGTATGTTTAAATTATGCTCATTTAGAAAACGTATAAAAATTTGAACGTAAATAATTTTTTTAAAATAAAAACATGTTAATAAAAATATTTAATAAATAACATTCTCTCTTGCTAGACGATAATTCTTAGTAATTATTTTTAGCGGTAGCGGAAAATTGTAAAAATCTCCCTATAATCTCGCTAACCTTTAATTTCCTAAGTGTAGAATAACACTTTAAAAATATTTAAAGAAACGTTTAAATTAATTACAAAATTTTCCAATATAAATTTAAATGAAATAGCGTGTTATAAAGGATCAATAACCCACCGTATAATAAATAATGACGTACATTAAGTATTTACAAATGGCAATGCTGTGAAATTCTAAATAATATATATATATATAAATATTTTAAACATTCGCGCACGCAGAACGGGCGTAATTTGCGGTGACGCTCCCCCCATTCCCGTGACGCGTGTTCGATTAGAGCACAAGTAATTCCGGCAAGGAAATTGAAATCTTAGCAATGCCCTACGGACTATATTTCTACCAGATTGAGGTATAAAATGAAAAACAAACTTGAGTTATGGTATAGGAATGCAAACAATATATATTGCGGGAGAAACTTTTCAATTCTAACGGGACGTCGATTTTTAGAAGTATCTATTTGTTTCTTGTCTATGGGTTTAAATGTAATACAAAGCTATTTTGTTTTACTTTTGTATACTTTTTATTACGTAGTCCAATTATTTTTATTAAAGGCGTAAAAATATATAGTATAAAAACTATTAAAAGCGAATAAGTAAACTTAGTAAGTGCTACAATTTGCCATCTTTTTAGAGATATTAAATGTTGTGTGGCAAAAATTGACAATGTCTTTTTAGGATTCCGTACCTCAAAAGGCTGAAACGGAACCCTTATAGGATCATTTTCTTGGCCGTCTGTCACTATTATTTATCTCGAGATCGCTTAAAGGCTAAAAATGTCAAATGTTTAGGCTTACGGTCCCTTGAAGCAAAAAAATGACAAGCTTCTAATCTAATTAAAAGCGCACGGCACTATACTTTACGTAGCGCTATACTTCTCGTGGACCTTCATAAAGTTATGAAATTCATACATTGGTATATTCATAAATTGGTATAAAAAATAAAATAGCCAGAGAACTCAAAAGCAAAAAATGCAGGTTCTACTACTTACCTATATTTTCTTAATTTCCCCATATCTCTGAAACTACTGAAGTGATTTTAATGAAATATATACTGTTGCCTAATTTGAAGTATACTTTCCAAGCACACGTGCTTGGAAGCCTGAATGGATGGTCCATTCTCAAATAATATTCAATTCCAACAATATGACATAGATACATGTCAAACAGACAATCTCCTTTTTTAAAGTTGGTTGCAATGAAGTGCGCCCACAAGCTTAATTTTCATAAGTTGTACTTTCCATCAACCTGGAAAAGGAAATTGGTACGGAACCCTCGGTGGGCGAGTCCGACTCGCATTTGACCGGTTTTTAATGTACTACGCCGATAAAATCAAAGTAACTCAAGTACTATATAACTTAAGTTCTTGCAGCCAATAGTTCTTACTAATTTGTAAATTCAATTTTGAATTCAAAAATTCCCATACCAGCCCCTTACTTTTGTAATAAGTTAAAAAATTTAAAAAAATATAGAAAAGTTAAGCTTAGAATGTCTTTAAAAAACAATATATAGACTTAAATGTATAAAGATCTACTCTAGATTAACATTTCTTTATTACATAAAAAAAAATATTGCTTGATTAATTCCTGGTACCAGATGGAAAATATTTAGAATGCTTCATCCCTTATAGATGTAACAATGAAAAGGAAAGTAAATTCTATATAAAGATAACAATTTTATGAAATACTCCTATAACTTTTGACCAATTGTATAATTATATGTCGATTTATGTATTAGTTATGTAAACGTATAGACGTTTTATCCAAGAGGCCAGATCTAGCTGTATATGAGAACTTGTAATTTTTACTCACTCATATGATTACTATGTCTTTTTATAAGTACAATTGGGAAATGAAACGTATTTATTAGAAATATTTATTTTATTATTTATTTATTTATTCACATTTTATTGTGCACAAATTATATTTAAAAATAACATAAAAGAAGAGAATATAGAAAATTTATACGAGACCGCTGTGGCGCAGTGACACAAAGTGTGACTGTAAAAGCGACTGGTTGTTTTTGTTTGACTGTTGATTTCTATTTCTTCGCTCTGGTGTCGAAGCAAAGCGCGGCGTTGAGTTCTGCCACTTAACACGCGATGCCTCCAGAATTCGGCAGAAAGTGGGGAACGGAGTGTCTTAACACAAGGTTCTCTCTGCCTACCCTGTGGTATGCGGGATACAGCGTGAAGCTGATTTATGTCGATTTATATATTAGTTATGCAAACGTATAGACGTTTTATCCAAGAAGTCAGAGAATATCCAATATTTATATCTAATTGACGCACAAAATACGATCATATCGCTATAATTTGAAATGTTGTATATGCAATTAAAAAAAAACATTTTCGTAGATTGTGTATTTAAAATACAAACAAAACTAAATGAGCAATCGCAGTTCTAATTCACAACTGTGGCTGCGACTCTGATATTTTACGTTGCATTTGCAAACAGCGGCAGAATTATCGGGTGTGGAATAATAGACACAGGCCCGGGGCCCAGGAGTTTAATTTTCCTCTTCCGCGCGGCTGTCCGCTCGCCCGAGCTCATTAATGGAGCGACAATACCTCGCGCTTCGTCATTTGCGCCTTCGCGTCTACGTCTACCGTCGAATGCTAAACAAAAATGGTTTCTATATAAATGTTTACTTTTTTGTGTTTTAATTGTTTTTGCGTTTTGGTTTGGATTGTGGATGTAAATGTGTTTAAAATTGTATGTAGGTATATTAAAATACTGTTTATAATTACATATGTATGTAATATTATGAATACAATCACTAATTTCCAAAGCTGCAGAGAGATTAGTATATCAGAGTAGCAATGATGCCACATACATACACATATACACAGCTGTATGTATGTATGTGACAACATATCAAGTGTTTTTCTTTGAAAGTTATTTACTTTCTAGATTTTTTGTTTAAATTTTTTAAAAATTAATTTCAACTTTCAACGTCAATTTAAATTTAATAATCGAATAAATGCCCAAAAGAATACCCATTAAAACAATAGTTTTTATTTCACGCTGTATCCTATTAAGGCCGGGTAGGCAGAGGTAATCTAGTACTAAAAGACTCCGTTTCCGACTTTCTGCAAAATTCTTGAGGCATTATTTGTTGATTGGCAGAACCCAACGCCACGTCTCGTCACCAGAGCGAAGAAATGAAAATATTAAATATTTCATTTCCTTGACTGGGAATCGAACCTACAACCTATCGTGTTTAAAGTCACACGCTTATTTATGCTTCTACGCCACGACTGGCCTTAGTTAAAAATAATCTAACATTAGCAACAAAAGCCTTATATCTCG
This sequence comes from Heliconius erato x Heliconius himera, assembly GCA_013421005.1. Taxonomy (NCBI): domain Eukaryota; kingdom Metazoa; phylum Arthropoda; class Insecta; order Lepidoptera; family Nymphalidae; genus Heliconius; species Heliconius erato x Heliconius himera. The sequence goes on along the minus strand of JAATLQ010038061.1, from coordinate 14,560 downwards.
ACTTGAACTGCGACATTAGTCTCATGAATGAATCATCGTGATCGTGTCCCAAGACCCCGACGGTCGTATTCGATTAGCACGAATAATTCCGAAAGGGAAATTGAAAAGCTAAAGCGGTGCCCCAAGGACTTGCTCTTTCTGTTATTTGCGGGCAGATGCTGGCCGTGTGGAATATCCAACTAGGCTCTTACACTATATTGATGATTAATATTAGCGTTCGACAGCTTTGTTGCACACTTAGCCATATTTCAGCCATTTAATCTAAAATAACTTACTTACTTAAATTTATATTTCCATTTCTTCGCTCTGGTGTCGAGGCAAAGCGTGGCGTTGAGTTCTGCCACTTAACACGCAATGCCTCCAGAATTCGGCAGAAAGTGGGAACGGAGTGTTCTCTCTGCCTACCCTGTTGTATGTGGGATACAGCGTGAATTTGATTTATTTATTTAAGGTAAAATAAAATTGTAGAGGCTTTAGCGTATTTAGAGATATTTTCTGGGGCTTGGACTTTGAACAATATTATGTTCGTGTTATTGTTGTTGTTTTTTTTATTTTTCAGGGAAAATTTTGTTCTAACTGACATTTCTGGGGTAGGCACGATCCACCCGGCCCACTTCCTACGCCCTTGTGTGTAGACCATTAGACCATTTAGATTTTATAGTACAGAAGGATAATTTTACGTTAAGTTTATACAATTCACTTCAAGTTTACTTGTTACTTGATTAACGTTAACCAATATAACTTTTCTACGGTACTAGTGTCAGCAGAAATATAATATAAAAAAAAAAAGTAATAAAAGTATTTGCTGTAATGCTGAAATTTCTTGGTTTATTTGGTAGTTAATAAAAAGTCGGTCAGCAGTGGCAGTGGGCAGTCTATTTGCTTTGTCTTCGGGTTCAGTTGTAAACAGTAAATAGCCGGACACGGCTCTGTTCGGTAATCCGGCGTTAATTAGCAGCTCGTCGGCACGGTGCAACCGCTACTCACGGGTGCCAACGTTGCCTAAATTTTTATTTTTTGTCCTATGTATATTAATTATATTTTATATCATTGAAATATATATATGTTGTATTTGCTTTTTTTTAACTTCTTCACGTTGTATCCCAATATGTGCAGAATAGGTAGAGTGGACCTGGGAACCTAGTGTTAACATAGTTTAGTGTTTAATTAGTTAAGACATTGCGTTAGTGACGGAGCTCAACGTAGCTTTGCCTCGTAATCAGAGCGAATAAAAATATTAAATATTTCATTTCCTGGAAACGAATCCCAACCTGTCGCGTTTAGAGCTACACGCTGGTGCCCTTGTGCTGCGACTGGCCTCGATGTCTTGTACTTGTTAATATATACATATTACATACATATGAATATTTTTTGTACTATTACATAATATTAAAATCAGCACATATGGGCTATATATTACGGGAATTTATTAATCAATAGTCATATAACCAAAGACACTAGTATATTGAAGACAAAAAATGTTAACAACGAAAAACATAAAAAGAGATTTAGCTAATAAAAGTTGGCTGAACTTCGTAGAGTGTGTATGTGTATCCCCATTGTAATGTAACGAAGTAACGCGCACCGCATACGACCCACTTTAATCAAGTTGTAACTGGCGTGTGTTGTGAGAATCCATAATCGAGCGAAAATTATGTTGTTAGACGGTTACCTTTACTTTATATCATTTATTATATTTACACCTTCTTTATGAGCTGAGGGTTAAAAGGATATTTTTATATATAATATAAGTTATTCTAAGTTTCAATAGTTTGTATTGTGCGTCCCATTGTTATGTATAAAAGTAACACGGACCTCGCACAATTTAAGTACTTTCATAAAGTTTCTGAAATTGTATATTATAAACTTTTACGAAATGTGTATTCTTTTAAGTAGATTCAGATTCAATGTCATTTTATAAGTTGCTTTTTCTGTTTTGTCATCAATATTAAACAGAATCTTAAAACATCATTATAAAAAAATATCAGCTTCACGCTGTATCCCGAGGCAGGGTAGGCAGAGGGAACCTAGTGTTAAGACACTCCGTTCCCCACTTTCTGTCGAATTTTGGAGGCTTTGCGTGTTAAGTGGCAGAACTCAACGCCGCGCTTTGCCTCGACACCAGAGCGAAGAAATGGAAATATAAACGTAAATAAATATTTTATTTCCTGGAGTGGGGATCGAACCCACAACCAGTCGGTTTTACAGTCACACTGTGTGTCCCAGCGCCACGACTGACCTCAGAAAACATCATTATAAGAACGTAAATCATAGGAAATCAAATAATATTCCAAATCAAAAAAAAATGTTTACAAAATGTTATTAATAATGTAATGTTTAATTTATTGCAAATAAAGATAAAAAGCAATTTCAAGAATTATATTATATGGCGGGGGACCGACGCCTCTAATCCACACGTAATTGGTAGCCAGAAGACTATTAGACTTGAAACGGTGGCCCATTGCAATTATCGCGACAAAGGATTTACCGGCTCACCTCATTACGCGTATTTTAGCTAAATGAAAATAATTTTATTACTTTGGCGGTTTACTAATAAGTTAATATTGTTTGTTAAACTTTTATAGTTTTATATTTTTATATGGAACATGCTGAAATGTTCGTTTGTTTGTTGTAAGAGTTTATTCTTTTGAAATATTATTAATGCAATTTTCTATAACACGATTTAATTAGGTAGACATGTAACTAAGTAAAATCCAAGAAATTGAACTGACCCATTTGTATTATCATGGCATTCGGCAGTAATATGTAGCCTATGTAGACAAGACAATATTAGTTTTGGTGATAAGCTAGTCTGATGGCCAGGAATAGTGACATTCTTCCAAGTTTACTAGTAAGCCAAGTTTAATAGTAGTAGTATTTGAGTTTGGCACGTTTTATATCTCTCAGCAAATTCTATAGCACTAGTGGCACTTGGTATAGAAAAGCGTGTTTTAGGGTAAGTACCTCGAAAGTAAAAAATGGAACTTTTAAAGGATCACTTTATTATCTATCTGTTCATCTGTCCAGGCCATATCCCTCAATCGTGGAGATTTAAGCTGAAATTAATATCAAATATTAAAGTTTACGGTGCTTACAATACAGCGTAAAAACTTTAAGTAACCGCAATCAAAATACACGAGTATGCATCGTTTTACCTTGTTTTATGAAATTTAAATATCAATACCTATAATACATCTCCCGAAGACCTACTGTTATGGACACGAAATGATAAATTATAAGACAAATGAAGTTTAAAAAATCCGAAAAGTGGAAGTTTATAGGTATTTCATAGAAAATGATCAATAAAATAACAAGAATAAATAAACAATATACGAATGGAAATTTGTTATTTTTATTTTAAATCATCATTCGGGCTAATTTTCAAGAAAGGTGAACGAATTTGCTGAATAGATCAGAGTTTTTACAGTAAATATTAACACGTTAAAATTATAATACGAATAACACGAAGATATAACAATTAAAGAAAAAAATTGTTTACAAAAATTTAGTTCACTACAATTATTTCTGGAGCCCAAAACAAAATTTAAAAGTAAATCATAAAGTTGTTACAAGTTTATAAAAAAACATTTAGTTTCATACAATCGAATAATATATGACAAAAAATATTTATTCAAAATGATAGCCACAGCATATTCAAGGAGTATGTTACTCCAAAATTCAATACTAAAATGTCAAAATAATAACTCAACAACAACACTAAACAAAAAATAATCTAAAATAATTCCTTAAAAGGAACACATCAAAATTCTTAAGAGGAAAATATTACTTTGCAATCGCGAAATTCTTGGCTGAAACAACTCGCGGGGAGGTACCGTTCATTTCGACAAAAGACGAGCAATATTCCGTGCACAAAGGGGAGCAGCCGATAGATTCAATGCAGTGACACAAGAAATGGCGGAACAAAGCGGTAACAAAGCTCATATTGAAAGTTACAACGTGGTGTAGCGCGAGCGATTGCTGAATACTTGCGTGTCGATCGGTGTTAGCAAATTCGATTTTGTTCGTTATCGATGGTTATTCGTTATGTTAAATTAAGTATAGTGAATATAGTTTTTAGAAGAATTTGTTAAATTATATTTTTTCGAAATAAAATAATTAAAAAAACGTTTTGTTTTAATACTATCATAGTGTTTAAGAGTAAAATTTATCACTATCATTGAAAATCGAAAATGCTACACAACTTAAAATATAATGCGTATCTCAATTGTTTTTAAGTAATTTTTTATTGATCTTATTTATACCCTACATTTAATTCATCGATTATTATTAAAACCTTGCTAGTTTTTTTAATATCTCTCGTATATAATTATCTCGTATATATATATATATGTATATATATATATATATATATATATATATATATATATATATATATATATATATATATATATATATATATATATATATATACCATATTTGAGAAATCAGACATACTTTTTTACTGAATAGGTTGATTTTGACAATTCTTTATAGGATAGGCACAGTCATGTCTCGAACCGTAGGCGGACACTACTACATTCACCAGAGTTCCAGGAAATAAAATAGCATTACACACACTTATGAGACGGGTGGACACTACTACATACACTGGAGCTGGGACATAAAATAGCATCACACACCTACTAGACGTATACCAAGTCGTAGAAGTGGTATACAATATGTCAATGACGGCATCAGCCACGGCATAGTTATTGTCGCAATAACAGTTCGCATAAGCCCATCACGTCAGCTTCCGCGACGTTTTTTTCTTTGATCCACAATATGTGTCGCTCCTACACATATATTGCTTTTTTTAGAAGAAATTCGATCCTAAAAGATCGTGCCATCACAGGCTTCGTGTTGTGCAATGATTATGTTATATTTATTATACATTTGGTACGATTCTTATGTGCACCATATTTGTGCCGTAGTACTTAAGAGTTCGACTCGACTCATGGCTTCCGGTCATCGCTACCCACTATATATACGAAACGACGGTTGCGACACTCGGGACGACAGAACATGAACTCGTCTCAATTAATTTGGTATTAAAAATATATAGATTGTATTATTCATATTTATATTATGTTATTTATGTGTATTGCCATGCATATTTTATTTAATTTATTTTTAACTTACATCCGAGGTATATTCTGGTACAACTTGACTTCGTATTTAAGCGTCTTAGTGAAAACGAAGTATCTTAACACTAGGTGACCAGGTTCCTTCTGCCTACCATGCTATTAGCAGGATATAGAGAGCAGCTAAAAATAATGTAAATAATACACATATTTATTTTTTCCTAAAGTTGATCTCATAAATAGAGGCCAGTCGTAGCGCCGGGGTACAAATGAGTGACCGTAAACGGGACTGGTTTTGGGTTTGATTCCCACTTGAAGATGTTAAATAATTATTTTAATTATATATTTTTATTTCTTCGCTCTGGTGTTGAGTTCCACCACTCAACACGCAATACGTCCAGAATTTGGCGGAAAATGGGGAACGGTGTGTCTTAACACTAGGTTCTCTCTGTCTACCCTGCTGTGTGCGGGATACAGCATGAAGCTGAAAAAAAATACATACAATCAACCGTTGGAAATAGCTTTATAAATTTTTGTGTAGTAAATATTTAGTTACACAGTTAAATTTAATATTTATTTATTTAATTAAATATAAGTCAAATTCAAAATTTGTTTCATAAGTCTTGTTGAACAAAATAATTATTGTAATGGAGAACTGAAGGATTTTTCCTTCAATTCAATGTCCAATGAACTTTAGGATTATCTTAAAAACTTAGACAAACTTCTTATATCGTCAATAGTTTACGAGATTAAATGTAGAAAGTTTAAGAATTTTGATTTGAGACGCATGCGCGTGACGTACGCACCACCCCTTAAGGCTTACGACCGCCTCCCTTAACAAACATTACCTGAAAATTGAACCTTTTGCTCTGAAACACAAAGCGTTACAGTGCGGTGATTCATCATTTAACAAAACTTTGGAATCGACATGATCCTTCAGTTCTAAAGCAGTCATTATGTTCACGTAGGAAGAATTAAATTTTCGTAGCCGGATTTTCTCAGAATTCATGATTTATTATGTTTTCTCTTTCCACGGGTAATACAATGTAAATAAAACTCAATTCGTAAGCAGATAGAGTATATTTTTCTCTACATGTTTAGTACTAACAGGATATTTTACGAGAAAGCAGAGCAGTGTTCAGTCGGCTACGAGCCTCGGCGTAGCGCGGATAAGTTACTACGCCCGCGTCGTAGCGTGTCCGTAACTTACTTCGTAGCACTTTAAACAGAAACGAGCCGCATGTGCTACGGTTTGTCGTGTTTTCTTGTATTTTTGTTAAAGTAGTTCTTTTAGGGATTTTTCGACTTTCACTGGTATTTAAATAACATGTATATGGTAAATCAAATTGTCTTAAATTAATTAAGTTTTTTAATTTACAAAATAGTTTTGTTTTACTGAAACTTATGACAGGCTTTTTTTAAATTTAATAGTTACTAAAGTAAAAAACAAATATCTTAGTAGAAAACAAACAATAAAACTGTCTTTATTAATAAAAATAAAGGTAACATAAATTTTAAATAAGTCAAAGAACAAAATTTTTATACTAAGAATTGGCGTTAAAAATTAAAGTCACGTTTACATTAAAGATTTATTGGTAGCATAATGAATTCTCCTGTTTGAATTAAAAGCAATTGTGTAAATGTGTCTTATAATAAATGAGAGTGAATGTAAATCGTAGTGAGCGCGGCGGACGGTGGGCGCGGGCGAGCGGCGATCTCCGCATATTTGCCGTTTCCTCGACATTCTCCAAGTTAATTAAAGCCCATTTGTACACTGTCTTGAGAAATATAATTTATAGAAATAGGAATTTATTATTTGACGCGTTTAAAATATTAAAATGAAGCGAATTTCGTTTTGAAAATTCTTTAATATTTGCTAATATCTTGTTTTGTATGTAATAATAATCAAAAATATTTTTTGCACACTTGTCATTTAGAGAAATTAATTTATAGTGTTTCCAAATAAAGCTCTCTATTAGAAGGTTAGTATTGATAAACAAGGGCTTCTACTCCACCTCCTTGACGATTCCAAATAAGCCCGCCTCAATCTTTCGCCCCGCCTACTGTCAGGAGGTAAATAAGCATTACATATATACTATTATATACATTTTATAACCTTAATTTATTTTCTATAGATCACTTAATATTATATAATAGCTGTCAAATATTTTTTGAGCTACACGAGCAATTTTCATATAAAGATAATTTTAAAATAATAATGATTATAAAATGAAATATCGAAAACATTTACATCGAATCGAATTATATATATATTTTGAAGAAAATCCCCTAGTATTCGTACGTAAATAATACCTCTAACGAAGGAACAATACTAACGAATAGAGTCAACAGCGAGTGAAACTTTTACAGCTAAGAAGTTGAAACTATGTGTATAGTGTCTGGAGAACAGTGAGTTCTAACAAGCCGGCCATCCAAAGTTGTTAAACGTGTCCAAGCGGCGGCGGGCGCATAATTCTGTGGGCTCGGTCAGTCACTGGACACTACTTCTAAAGTATCTTGGTTGTGGAACTAACCGAACGTTCTGCATAGACTTGTCCCCATATGAATATATATACTGAATTTGTATAACAACTGAAGTTAATAGTTGCAATGGAGACTAACTCCCTTGGACGAAACCGACAGATTCCTACAGCAAGAAACCACATAGTGTATACCGACCACAAAGGAAGAAAGTGAGTATTATAAATCAAAAAATAAATTATATCAATTAATTAGTTAAAGAAGTTATTTAAACTAAACAAATGGATGCTATTATTTCTCTCTCAATTTAGTTTAACAAGCAAGTTACAGTCAAAGGTTCGTTGAACCGCGGAACTCAATGGCCGTGAATTTTGTAATCTTCATTAATTTCAGACAGTCACTGCGAAAATTCTTATTCGTGTTTCGGGGCTTCATTAAGTGACTTTATGTTAGCTTTGATATACTTTGTGTATATTACTGTTATGTATTATTTTCCAATTGTGTTTTTGTTAGTTTTAGTTCTTTTTTATTTTTTTTTGTAATATGAAATGCGTATCGTTACTATTAATTATTATATGAATATAATGATTAATAGTATTTTTTTTATTTAGAGGAAAAATATATTTATGCATTCATGCTGTATCCCGACAACAGCAGGATAGGCAGAGAGAACCTAGTGTTAAGACACTCCGTTCTCTATTTTCTGCCGAATTCTCAAGACATTGTGTGTTAAATGGCGGAACTCAACCACGCTTATCGTGGCGCAGCGGCATGAAGTGTGACTGTAAAACTGGCTGGTTGTGGGTTCGCTCCCCACTCGCGGAGATAAAATATTTACTTAAATTTATATTTCCATTTCTTGGCTCTGGTGCCGAGGCTAAGCGCGGCGTTGAGTTCTGCCCCTCAATATGCAATGTCTCCAAAATTCGGCAGAAAGTGGGGAACGGAGTGTCTTAACACTAGGTTCCCTCTGCCTACCCTGCTGAGTGCGGGATACAGCGTGAAGCTGATTTTGATTTTTTTAGATACTAGTTTTCTATTTATAATCTGTTTGGTAGCTTGGGCTATATCTTATTTATTATAAACAACGTATTATACATGCATTTATTGAAACTGAAATTTGATTTAATAGTCGATGAAATTTGCAATTATGGCAACCACACAGCTTAAATTATCTATAAGATAGCAAGGTTGTGAATTGTGAACCCACATCTCGCTAATGTTAAATTTTATTTAAAATAAATATAATTTAGTCATAAAAATATTTTGTCGCTATACGAAAATTTAAGGACTAGATGCTAAGCCACAAAATACATAAATATTTATACATAAGTGTAGTAATTTGGCCATACATTCTAACAAAAGTTTCAACGAGTGGCCTGAAATGACGAATTGCAAAACCACAAATCAGTTTTAACTAAGCATACGCCTATATTTTTGCCTAATCCAACTTTCATATATTTGATGTTAAAACATCAAATTTTATTTTACAATATAGCAAATTTGAACCCATAGTCACCATTAAAATACGAGTGTGTGATTAAAACTGCCTCCCGATTGCATTACGACGCTTGCGAGGTTACGGCAAGGTTTATTTTTATTTTTAACCACCGTCTCAGGCGAGTATTGCTTTCTTATTTCTTGTTATCGTAGTTAAATTAAATTTGTAGAAGTGTTGTGTGTGAGCTCCGCTACGTCGCGTCGGAGTACTTAAGAAGAAATGGAAGGGGATGATTATAAAACGGATGTTTAAATAAAAAAGTCGCTAAAAAACTCAATGAACGTCAATATTATGTGCAATGTTTTTTTTTATTCACGCTGTATCCCGCACACAGCAGGGTAGGCAGAGGGAATCTAGTGTAAGACACTGCGTTCCCCACTTTCTGCCGAATTCTGGAGACACTGCGTGTTAAGTGGCAGCAAACCCACAACCAGTCGGTTTTACAGTAACACTTTGTGCGGCTGCGCCACGACTCCACGGCCTCAAATGTAATGTTTTGTCACCCTGAAAATAGTTTCAATTTGATAATTTAAACATAATTATATAATAATATATTGAGAAGCTAAGACGGAGGACCGTCTTTGAATATATTACGTTACAAGCGACCCAAACATAGCTTCGCCCATTTAAACTTATTACAGCTAAAATGTATATTGTTAAGGTTCCATACTTAAAAAGATATTATTAAGAAAAAAACGGAACACTAATAGGATCATTTGGTTGTTCGTCTGATAATACAAGACCATTTATCTCGAAATCGCGTAGAGATATCCAGCTGACATTAATATCAAATATTCACGTTTACTATTTCTTTGACTACAGAAAAAATCTATCTTCTAAGTCAACACAGTCAAAGGATACACGTATTTACGGATCATTTTGTATTAAATTCGCCGCGTAATCAAAACTTATAGAGTACCTCCCGTTGACCTACAGTTATATAATTTGAAGAGATAAAATTATAGGTATTTTATAGAAAAAAAAAACACATTTCAAAATATATATACTTAAGTTTGCCATATTTTATAAGTAGTTTTTCCCATTGACCAACAATTGTGGCAATAGGCCGAAAGCCTCGTTGGGTGAGTCCACTTAACCTAAATAACTTAATATAAATAACTTAATATAAATTATACATATATATAAGAATACTATTATTATTTTCGTTAATTTTAATTTAAATCCGTTAAACAGTTTTTGCGTGAAAGTGAAACAATCATCCATCCTCACAAACTTTCATCTTACCTTTGAGTATCTAAAGCTGATGTAATACCTAATCTAATCTTGCCTAACTAGACCGGACTTTTCTCTCGGTCTTACTCTGTACCTTTGACGTATATTGCTCGATAGTTACAACACACATATAAATAATAAAAAATGCCTAATCTGCTGTGTGCGGAATATAAATAATCGAATAGAAATTTTAAAATAAATTTATTTATATTGAAATCTAGTGGCTATTTAATAATTCGTAATATTTCGTATTTTTGTTTTATTTTTATTTCATTAATTTGTTAAAATTATTCGAGTATACATAGGTTCATGCTATGAAAATATTATATTCTCTTTGGATCTTAAGACGTGCGTAAGTTTAAAAGTAATTCAGACGACGAGAAGTGGGTCAAAGTAGCGTATGATTTTCTTATATCAGTTAATAGATATAGCTCGCAAAAGTTAAAAATATTTTAATATATTGTTAAGGATATATAAAAAAAATTAACGTAGCGGGATACGAACCCGTGCCTCTTGGAAACCGTTCAAGCGCTCCTACCAACTAACCCATACGTAGTGTTGTTTATAAATTAATTTGTCATTTTCTTGAAGTATATACTTGATTTTTTATTTTTCTTTTATTTAGTACATTAATCTTAGAAATATTAATCGTTTCTAAAAAAATTATAAAATATACAATTACTATGCATTTTTTTTAAGTTAGTTCTTATAATAATAATTGATTTAAATAAAATATATAAACATTGTCTCTTAAAACATTATGCAAAATACGTCTTTAAATGAGAACATGCGATAATACTAGTGAAACTTCAGATTTACTTACGGCTATTAATCTAAGCAAGTAGTGGATTGCATTGTTTATTTAACTGAATAAATTTACCATAACGGCGCCTTGCATTGCTCAAGGAACAAGGAAAAGTTGTTTGCTGTGTAGGAATACTAATAGGTTCAGTAGAAATATTAATAAGATTTAATATCATTTATAATAAAATTTGTTTAATTTTTCATAAAAATCAAATCAGCTGCACTTCACCCGGCTGGGTATGCAGAGGGAACCTAGTGTTAAGACACTTCGCTCCTCACTTTCTGCCGAATTCTGGAGGCATTACATGTTGAGTGAGGCAGAACTCAACGCCGGTTTTACAGTCAGTCACGCTTTATGCCTCTGCGATACGATTGGCCTCAATTTTCTATATTTTTATTAAGTATTTCAAGATTAGATCTTGCATTATTTTTATTTTCAGTGTTTAAAAAGGGGTTACCAAATAGGGTTAAGATTTTGAAAAAAAAAGAATAGTTAATAAAAGAAAAGTAATTACTTTCTTTGTGAAAATGAAGAATTATTATTATGCTACGTTAAAATTCTTATACGCATACTACAACTTATTTACAAACGTTGTTAGACTGTAGGGATATTTTTACAAATTTTGCTACCCAAAGATTACTGGTAAGAATTGATTATCATTTGACAAAATATAATGATATTGATTAAATAGGTCTAATTATTTAAATCTTATTCCACACTAATAATAAAAAAAAATAAAAGTTTAAAAAGAATAATGCAGTCAAGTAAATATGTTGTAATAAGCGTATACGAATGTCGATGCAGCTTCATAAAAACGTATGCCTCAGTGCTCAGAGTGCCTGGACGGTTGCCAAGAGACGCAGGTTAGTTTTTTGCGTTTCTAAAACATTTTTTACTAGTATTTCTACAAAAATGAAAGTTGTGACAAACTTATAAGCGATTGAAATTTGTCGGAGACATAATATATCGATGGTATAATAATAGTTCAGTTAATTCAAGGCTTAAGGCGTGTTGCCTTTATGTGGTCTAAAATTCTGTTATGATGAAACGCTTTAGTAAGGAATTTAAATATAATATCGATTTTCACGATTATTACACATCTTAAATGTAACTATTTTAACTGGATTAATCGCGTATATTTGGTATTTATACATTTTTGGAAACCCGACATTTCGAAGTTCGAACACTTTGCAGTAGTCTACCCGTTGTAACGATCCATATCAGAAATAAAATGTGTGGGTAAATAATACGATTAATTCAAAAAATAATAATTTATGAAACAAATATTATAAATATAATTTATAATATTATTTAATTTATATATTAAGATAAATACAATCTTATAAATAATAGTTTAGTTCAGTTCTTTAATTACGCGTTCCGTTCACAAGTAATATTAGAGTGACATAATATACCGTAGGTAAAACACGCAGATATAATTTATATTTATTAAAAATAATTTAATAATTATATTTAATCATTGTGTATTATAATTTAAAATAAATAATAACATAATTAATATTTTAATTATTGTAAAATATCATGTTGGCTAAATAAGCTACTGTCAACGTCAAAGTTAAGAAAAAAAAGGAAAGAAAGAGAGGGAGATGACGGACGCGTCTGAGGAAGGATGAATGTTAAAAACGCTTAGAGAAGTTTTAATTTATAATTAATATATATTTAGTTATATTTAATATTTAAAAAGCATGTGAGATTATATCTTCAGTTGTGATATAAGTATTCGAGGCTACTAAGATAAATTTTAAGTGCTTTCACGATTGTTTGTTTTGGAATACTTCGTCGGTAAGTTTTTAATAGATTATTATTAAAACAAAAAGAGCGATATTAATGCATATAATGCCGTCAATATTCAGAAATAAATATTACTTATTTAGTAAATGAAATAAATACATGAATATGTTCTATTGAGACATGTAAAATTACAATTATATTTATGTACGCAGAATACCTGCCGCCATCTTTGTTAGATGCGTGTATGTAAATTGTGAAATGAGAGTTAAATAGGTTTGGTGAATTTTAATTAGTTATAAATGTTATTTCTATATATATTAGTACATATTTAACATGTTACTATAAAAGGAAATATAAATGTAATAGTGTCATTTATAATATGGTATAAAACTATTATATCAAAATACATATTTAAAATTTATTAATATTATATGAGTCTAATGTCCTACAATAAAGGTAATCTGTCAATGTATTTAATTAAATATCATAAAACATATTAGACATTAACCAAATATTAATTACTTGCAATTTATACGACTGTTAGAGTTCATTGACCTTATGTTTTACTGTTGACAAATATAGTCACAATTGACTGTTGTTTGGCTTCGCTGGTACTAATGTGCTTGGCTAAGTGAATTGCTATGGCATTTAATTTTATATATATTATATTTAGATAATTTCGCGGTGCCTTGCGGTGCGTCAACGTTAACACTTGGTGTATGATGGATAGGTGTGCGATGGTATTTTATATCCTAATACTGGTGTATGTAGTAGTGTCCGCCCGTCTCATACGAGTGTGTGGTGCTTTTTTATGTCCCAGCTCTTGTGTACATATATAGTAGTGTCCGCTTATTTGTCCAACGTTTGGTTTTATAGTAAAAAACATAATGCATCAATCGACTGATATCGACGACATACTTATAATATATATCCGGGCGTCAATGGTGCTGACATATTTGGTATAAGTGAATTGCTTTAGTAGTGTTGAATTCTGCTGCTGAGTTTCTTCCGCCAGTTCTTCTCAGCACTGAGGTTCTTTACTGAACTGGTAGTAGAATCGTGTCTTGGAGTCACTGGCTGTTCTAGCGATAACTGAATATTTTTAACTAATGATTTCTATATTACATTCCCACAACTCAGCGTCTAGTGTCAGTTCAGACAAACAGCTGCAGGGTGTGTGCTCTGCGTGTTGTTCTACGACGGTTCTGTTTAAAAGAGGCGTTACAATAACAGTGACTATAAATTATATTAATTTTGAAACTGAGGCATATAATAAGAGCACGGAGATAATAATGCGGGGCCACTCACTATCCTCCCTTAGTTATAACTATCAGTAATGACTGGGTATAACAGAGAGAAGGATAGGACGTCTACGATATTCTTTAGAAATATCACGAGAGATTGAAACGGGTAGACTATGATATTTTATTTATCTTAATATTTTTATTTGTATTTATATTAAATTTATTGTAAAAAATCAGCTTCACGCTGTATCCCGCACACAGCAGGGTAGGCAGAGGGAACCTAGTGTTAAGACACTTGATTCCCCACTTTCTGCCGAATTCTGGAGGCATTGCGTGTTGAGTGGCAGAACTCAACGCCGCGCTTAACCTCGACACCAGAGCGAAGAAATGGAAATATAAATTTAAGTAAATATTTAATCTCCTCGAGTGGGGATCGAACCCACAACCAGTCGGTTTTACTGTC
>JAATLQ010038060.1:9833-75425 GCA_013421005.1 Heliconius erato x Heliconius himera | reverse complement strand
TAACAAAAAAATGAAAAATAAAAAAATATTTGTAAAAACAAAAACCCCGACTGCATCAAACTAAAAAGAAAATAAACAAGCCCAATAGTTTATTAGGATTAACAGTCGGGACCTATAAGTAATTCTTCAATCAATAAAATCTTTACTAGGAACCCTGCATAATTTAAAGAGGTTCCGACTGTTAATCCTAATAAACTATTGGGCTTGTTTATTTTCTTTTTAGTTTGATGCAGTCGGGGATTTTGTTTTTACAAATATTTTTTTATTCTTCTTTTGTATCAAATCTAGTTGGTGTAATAAAGTCTTAAATAAATAAATAAATAGAGGAACTCTATGCCACACAAAAAATCATCCGTATTTTAAGTGTTTTTTTTATATTTCTATACCTATATTACATATATTTTATACTTTAATCCTATTAAGAGTTTATACAATAAGTTACTTCAATATATAAAATATCTAGAAATCAGATCGTGTTCAGAAGCGTTTTTCTTTGTTTTAACAAACTTTTGGGCATAAATGAGATTAGCAAGTAATTTATTACTTCAGCAAAATATTAGAAACGGAAAAGTTTTATGTAATTACGATAATTAAATAAATTATAACGGAAATACAATAAGCTTCAAGAAGTTTTTTGGAAATGTAAAATTGGTAGTTCTAACGAAAATTATATGAACTCTACTTTTTCCCAATTTTCGAGACATTATTGTTTTAGTGGCGGTACTCAACGCTGCGGTTCTATCAGAGGAGGAAATAAATATGATTGACTATTCTGTTCTGTTATTTGATAATAGCGTTCCAAACGTGCCAGTCGAACACGAATCACTTCGCCAATATCACGTTGTATGGAGAACACACAAAAGAAGCTGGACGGTAAAAAAGAAATAATCTGACACAATGCATGAAATGCTTGTATGTTAAAGAAGATACAGTTAAAAATTGCCTTTATAAAATAACTCTTCTTCTTCATCTATAAAATAGAACATTAAAATTAATTTACACATTAAATACATACCATAGTAATAAAAGTATATAAGACGTTATAATTTAAATCAAATCAACATAAATCAGCTTCACGCTGTATCCCACACACAGCAGGTTAGGCAGAGGGAACCTAGTGTTAAGACACTCCGTTCTCCACTTCCTGCCGAATTCTGGAGGCATTGCGTGTTGAGTGGCAGAACTCAACACCGCGCTTAGCTTCGACACCAGAACGAAGAAATGGAAATATAAATTTAAATAAATATGTCATCTCCTCGAGTGGGGATCGAACCCACAACCAGTCGGTTTTACAGTCACACTTCGTGCCGCTGCGCCACGACTGGCCTCACTATTTCCTCACTCTGGTAACAAGACAAAGCGTGGCGTTGAGATGCGCCACTCAACACGCAATACTTCCAAAATTCGGCGACAAGTGGTTTCCAGGTTGCCTCGGTCTAGTCTATATGCAGGATACAACGTTAACTTAAAAAAATCTCGGTTATGGGATAAACGGGACGAACCGAGATTTTATATTTTAAGTCTTAAAATCCATGTGAACTCATGTTCACGCCACCTTAGGAACCTTAGGGTTCCATATCTCAAAAGCTAAAAACTTAGGAATAGGTATTTTTTTGTACTAAGTAAACTAAGACAGTTATAGAATCACAGATTTCATTTAATTCTGCGATACGCAATCTGTTATCGTTTTAACCTAATTATTACTTAGAAATTAGGGGAATGTAATACAATATAAGTTTCTTATCTCACGCATCTTCAGTCACTTTAGAACTGTTGATGAGGCCATCGTGTCGCAGCGGCACAGCGTCTGACTATAAAAGTGACGGTTGTGAGTTCGATTCCCACTCAGAGAAATAAATTATTTAATCATTTCATATCTTCAAGCGGAAAAGTCGGAGTGTTCATCCTTATGATTTTTTATTACAGTTCCCTCGCCCCAGTAAGATAAGCCACGGCGTTGAGTGCCGCAACTCGTGTTGAGTAGTTTCAAAATGATATAATACTGATGTAAAACAGAAAAAGCAGTGTCTCGCCACTGCGTTCTCTTACCAAATCTATTGAAATTTTCCAAGACAAACATTGACAAGAACTATAAACTTACGCTAAGTTGAAAGCGGCAACGAATATTATATAAATTTAAGGCGTGTATATGATGGCCATTATGGTAAAATGAGGTCAGCTCTATAAGTCAGCAATTTGAAAAAGGTGAGGATATTGTGATATTGACAGAATATTAGCTCGTTGTAACGAACAGAAAATAGTTTTTTTTCCAGGTTCACGCTGTATCCCGCATGTAGCAGGGTAGTCAGAGGGAGTCTAGCGAAGTGTTTAAGACACTCCGTTCCCCTTCTCTCTTTTCGCTGAATTCTGTAGGCACTGTGTATAGAGTGATGGAACTAACATTGCATTTTGTCTCAACACTAAAGCGAAGAAATGAAGATATTAAGTATTTGATTTCCGCAAATAGGAATCGAACTTACAACCTGTCGCGCTTAAAATCACACGCTTGTGCGTAGCTTCTTATCTTATTTTATCTTATTTCAGAAGTAACACAAAAAAAACACCATTTAGAACTTAAAAGGCTTAAAAGTTAAATAGCGCTTCGCATCCAAACACTATAAGTACGTTTACGTTTTATTTATTCCAAAGAAGAAACAAAAGTAAATAAATCAAGTCAAAGGGTTCCCATTCGGGTTTTCGACTACGGAATATATTAGAGAAAATTTCTAAGTTGTTTGAATCCATTTTCTTATACATAACGGATTACATAATACATAATTTTAACGGATCTGTTATATCCGACACCAGAGCGAAGAAATGAAAATATAAATTTAAGTAAATATTTCATCTCCTCGAATGGGGATCTAACCCACAACCAGTCGGTTTTACAGTCACACTTTGTGCCGTTGCGCCGCTGACTGGCTACATTTTCTACGGTTTCCAAAATCATTTCTGAAATAATTTTAGAGTCTTATTCTACAAAATACGTTTTACATATAATATTATCTATAGATACATATAAAACTAACATGGCGCTACCTCTGAAGTGATTCAATATAATAGTGCAACACCTTGTGCAACAATGTTACCAATTTGAGCGAAATTCTCCAGGCCTGGAGTCCTTCCTGTCGATGAAAGGCGGAAAATTCGAGAAGCTAAAAAATATACTATAGTGTTTAAGCAATGTATTATTAGATTTTACACTTACTTCTGACTAGAAATACTTATCACCAACTCCTCTCTATCCACACCGCTAACTATAAGAAAACCGAGATAAAAATGATAATAAGGCAGCAAAAAACTTAAATACATGTGCATTTTACAGAAATTTAATTGTTTATTTCTATTGTCTTGTTTTGTGTATTCGAACTTACTGCCAAGTCACTAAGGTTCTCACGCCCCGCCGAATACGATACATTACGTTAAGAGGTGGAAGTTAACGTTGCGACTGTGTTGTTACCAGATCAAAAAAATAACAATTGATTACGTCCCGCGAGTAGGATCTGAACCCACAACCGTCACGTTTGTGTCAGGGCGGTTTCTAATGTCTGTATTAAACAAAATTATATTACTTAAAATACTGGCTCACTGAAATGCTGTATTTTATATATAAAAAATCGAGGCCAGTCTTGACGCAGGGGCACATAGTGTGAATGTAAACGTGAATGGTTATGGGTTCGATCCCCACTTGAGGTTATAAAATATGTATTTCAACTGATATTTATATTTCTTCGCCCTAGTGGAGGCAAAGCGCGGCGTTGAGTGCCTCCACTCAACACGCAATGCCTCCATAATTTGGCGGAAAGTGGGGAACGGAGTGACTTAACATTAGGTTCCCTCTTCCTACTCTGCTGATATACTCATATATAAAGTACATATTAATACTAAGCAATATTCAAATCACTTTTCAATATTCCATCCCCACACATATATTCTTAGCCACTTGTATGGATACCCTTATCACACGTCGCATTTAAATATTTGACCTTCGAAATGAAATCTTTAGTTCTCAAGAGATTCACATATTTTATCTCTCTATATATTATGTATATCATATATTTTTTTCTTTCTTTTATATTTTTTATGGAAATTCGTCAAACTAATATTAAGGTAGTTTAAAGGAAGGTTGTTAGTTCAAAAATGCGTATAATTTTTTTTTATATACCGCATATAACAGAGTAGGCAGATGGAGCCTGGGAATCTAGTGGTAAGACAGTCCGTTCCAAATAAGACACTTCCGTTCCTCACTTTCCGCCGAATTCTGTAGACACAGCATGTTGAGTGGCGGAACTCAGTACCGCGCATTGACTCGTTACCAGAGCTCGAGTGTGAATCAAGAAGAAGAAAGAATGGACAGGAAATAAAATTCTAAAATTTAATCCCAATATCATTAAATCTACTACCGAGGTATTATGTAAAAAAACGATTATAATATTGGACGTTTTGGAGCAGAAAATCGGTTCACTAATTCGATTCCGTCTCTAATCGCCATCACTAACCCGAAAACAAAGAACTTTGATCAAGAAGAATTTAAAAACAATTTCAGTCTCAGCTCAAATTGTTTTTGTATTGATTAAAAAATATAATGAAATTTGTAACAAAATAAGACAAAGAAATAAGAATCAGCTCAGAACTTTTGGTACAGACTTGCCTTTGATTGGATTTAGTCAATATAATATTGTACATATTTTTTTGTAATTTTAGTTACGATTGAAAATAATATAAAAAATGTTAATTTGTTTTGTAAATTATTCTATTATATTTCCAATAAAAATATATTTTTAACACTAAAAGAGAATTTATTAGATAGAATTTCTTAAACTGAGACCTTGAAATATCTTAGTGGCCGACGTTATAACCTTACTTTTTGTAATAAATTATTATTATATTTAACTTTCCTTCTGGTCTAAGAGTTACATGTATTGTCACCTTCATGTTATAATAACTAAAATAGAGTGTTTTTGCACTAGGGAATCTAGCATTTAGACACTCTGTTCTCTACACATTGCCCAATTTTCGAAAAATTGCGTGTTGAGTGGCGGAACTCAACGTAAAATATCTAATGATTTCCATAGCAAGGAAAGTGAAAATAATTAAATACTCCGAGTGGGAATCGAACCATCATCCACCATTTATAATCCAAATATAACCATGACATTACGTTACGTTAACAGATAGTCTCCTTAATTTATGCGTTAGAACTGATGTTGGCGTTTCCTTGCTTCAGAGAAATTTACTGCCTGAGTTAAGCTGAGAAGTTAATGAATTGTAAATTAACTTAAATGTGTAATTAAGTATAAATATTTGTAGAAAAATTCGTTGGATGAACGGTGGAGCTTAGGTGTGGGTTTGAATCCCTTTTATGGTAATGTATGTACTTACTTTTTTAGAAACCCGCGCCTCTTGGAAACCGTCCAAGCGCTCTGACCGCTAAATCATACGTCCTCATCTAGCTACGTGGAAATTCTTATACGTTTTTACAACTTATTTATGTTGTGAGCATTTCTGTAGGGGGATTTTCACAAATTTCCGCTACCCAAAGATATATTACTTAAAATTATTATTTGGCTAAAGAGAAGAAATGCTGTTTATTAAATATTTTTAACATTTCTAAAGTGTATTCCACACTTAGAAAAGAAAAATACTTTTTTAGAAACGTATAAAAATTTGGACGTTCGAGTCAGACTCGCGTCCGACTCGCACTTGGCTGGTTATTTATTTTATCTTCACTCTGTATTCCAAATATAACAGGGTAGGCGGAGGAAATCTATACATATAAATAAACTAAATCTGTAACGGAACTAACTTGTACGTGGGCGAGTGATATATGAATAGATAAATTATGAGGCCTTATTGTGATATCTATCCGACGCAGTGACGCTGTGTAATATCCACCATAAGCGATAAGTGCGTGTTCAAATCTATTATACTAACAAAATCGTAGCAAATCAAACTTTACACGGAAGATACATGAGCAAAATTTGTTATTGGGGGTATTTATCAATATAATAAAACCCAAAAAAAATGTTAATTTGTAATAATTAATGTTGTCCGTTTGTCTGTGCATTTTTGCACGCTAATTTCAGAAATGGTTTAACCATTAGTGTTTACTTTATTCAAACCTGTTTATAAATAAAAAAGTTGTATAAATATAAAATATTTTCTTTTTATATTCTAGTAAATTAATATTAATTAATTGTTTTATTGAATTGGCTGAAACTTAGTTTTAAATATACAGATATTGTGCTTAAAATGTTAATGTTATTAGAACACAAAAGTAATACAGGCTATTAAGTAAATAGTTGGTTAGTTCAAGCGGGCGAAGCCGCGAGTGGGACACTAGTCTAAAATATAATAAGCTCCTTACCTAATATCAAAACTTTATTTAAAGGACACACTATATTGTAACGGTTCTAGGTTGTATGCGAAAAAGTCATTTTAGCTGATACTGCGGTACCAGACCTCAGATGAGAACACTAATCCATATGTGGTTGAACCTGGGGCGAAAACACCAATCGGCCCTGTATAAATATAGTGTCAATAGGTGTATTGTACAATTAGATAATGATAAAATCTTGTGTTTTATTATTATCGACAAGTTTTACCGGTAGCCAGGATTACAAAATTAAGTTATACTCAGCATAACTTCGAACCACATTCGTCACAAATTTAAGTCTACGTAATTCGCGTAGCATGCGAAGTTAACGCAATAAAATAAACAGTTTATTGCTAATAACATTAACCTACTTTTACGAGAGAGTATTCGGTGATATAAAATGTTCATAAAGTCGGATCTCGCGACGAAGCATTTTTCTAAATATATTTTTGATAGATACTTAATTTTTTTTATTTTTACAGATTTTAGTTTTTTTTCTTGTTTCACGCTGTATCCCGCACATAGCAGTATAGGGAGAGGAAATCTAGAAAGAACCTATTAAGACACTCTATTTCCCATTACGATATGTCAGTTCCCTACTTTTCACCGGATTCTCGAGGCATTACGTGTTGAGTGGTGGCACTCAAGACCGCGTTTTACATCGTTACCAGAGCTAAAAAATTAAAAGTTTAAATATTTAACTACCCGAGTGGAAATCCAACCCACAACCGCCGCGTTTACAGTCACACAATTGTGCCCCTGCGCCACGACTGGCTTCAAATTTGAAGAGATTTATCTATAACTATTAATTATATCTAATTTTTGTTAAATTTAAGAGGACGTCTTGGTGCAGGGGCACAAGCGTTACCCGATCCCCTTACCAAAGGAAATATAATATTTTTTTTAATTTATTCTCATTTCTTCGCTCTGGTGTCGAGGCAAAGCGTGGCGTTGAGTTCTGGCACTCAACACACAATGCCTCCAGAATTCGTCGGAAAATGGGGAACGGAGTGTCTTAACACTAAGTTCCCTCTGCTTACCCTGTGTGTGTGGGATACAGCGTGAATCTGATAGCTAAATTGCTAATATTTTAGATTTGCAACATAAGTCTAATGTATTATAAATAAGACTTTTAGTCAAGTGATAAGAGCGTATTTTACATGTATTAATCGAACCCTTCAGATCCTCTATAAATTATTCTCACCTTACTGATGTCGATCAGTTCAAGGCCTAACCTTAAATTATACCGGTTGTAGGATCTTAGGATAAAATTTACATAGATATATGAGGCCAATGGCACAGTGCCTGGCTAGGAACGCGATGAGTGTGTGTTCTATCGCCACTCTGAGCAATCCTTAACTTTTTTTTTTAAGTTTTACTTTGGAAGGAAAAATATTTCTATAGAAAACGTATAAAAGATATGAGGCGGCCGTGGCCCGGTGGTATAAGGCTGTGACTGTAAAAGTGCGATGGTTGTGGGATCGATTTTCATTCGATTTTCATTTTCACTCGGTAAATTCGATTCGTACTCGCTTTGATATCATTTTGTCATACCTGCTTATTACTAACATTTCACCTTACGTGACATCGAACATACTACCACGGTAAATAAGTAAACAAACAAACACAGAAGCTAGTGCTGGTTAAAAATTTAAGTAAACGTTGGAAAAAAAATGCTTTCTAATTCACTTTTCGCGTGAAGACTGTCATTTAAGACTTAATTTTATATGAAATGCTCCAATTTATTATAATCGTTGTTCTTGAAACTTATATGTAACTGACACGAAAGTAAAAAAATGAAGTAAACTAAGTCTAAGACTGTAAAAAATATGTGAATCATATTTTTAATAAAGTCGGGGGCATATTTAAGCAGCAGGAACTGTTATTGTGAATTCAATCTCAACGAAAGATGGAGATTAATTTTTATAAATTATTTTTATTTTTCCAC
The DNA here is from genome assembly GCA_013421005.1 of Heliconius erato x Heliconius himera. Lineage (NCBI taxonomy): Eukaryota > Metazoa > Arthropoda > Insecta > Lepidoptera > Nymphalidae > Heliconius > Heliconius erato x Heliconius himera. The sequence goes on along the minus strand of JAATLQ010038060.1, from coordinate 67,101 downwards.
TATTTTTCTACTCTAATAAAACAAATGATCTCAACATAGTTCTCAAATTTTAAGGAAAGTGGGAAATATAGTTTTCCCGCATATAACAGGGCAACCAAGAGAACAACACTAGGTGTGTTAAAATACTGCGTTCCATTCTTAACAGGAGGGGCAGAACCTCAATGCCGTATTTACCTTATTACCAGAGTGAAAATAATTTATTCCCCTGAGAGGGAATCGAACCCACAACTATCACCGCTAGCAACGCACGACTGCGCCATCGACGACCTCAAAAAAATACTAGCACTTTTATTACAAAGAATATTTGAAAAAGACTAAAATAATTAATTAATAATACTTAATCAAATGTAACTGCCATCGCCATGTAAAAGTTTTTTTTTAAGTCTACCATTTTCCCTACAATGCTTCGTGTAAATAAATGACATGTCACGCTTTTACTAAAGTTTTGTGTTCGAAATGACAAATTTTCAGCTTTTGTCATGAGCTAACGATGTTTTGTTTTTTATGGACCGTGAAAATGTCTTTATGATCACATCTAGTTTATATAAAATTATTTTTAGCTTCTTTTTTTATTAAATGGAATTTTAGTCGTGGCGCAGGGGCTCAAAGTGTGACTGTAAAAGTGACTGGTTGTGAGTTCGATCAACACTCGAGGAAGTAAAATATTTTTTTAAATTTATATTTCCATTTCTTCGCTTTGGTGTCGAGGACAAAAAGCGCGGCGTTGAGTTCAGCCACTCAACAGGCAATGCCTCGAGAAATCGGCAGAAAGTAGGAAACGGAGTGTCTTAACACTAGGTTCCCCCTGCCTACCCTGTTGTGTGCGGAATACAGCGTGAACCAGATTTCTTTATTTTTTATTTATTTACTTTTTATTAAATTAAATTTTAGTCCGAAACCGGTCATGGCGCACGGGTAACAGCATGTGACTGTAAACGCCACCGGTTGTTTGTTTGATTCCGACTCGAGGAAATGAAATAATTAATATTTTCATTTTTTCGAGTAGGAATCAAACCCACAATCTGTCGCACGTTTGTGCCACTACGCTACGAGTCGCCTGAAATTTCACACTTTTTGACTCACATATTACAGGATTAAGTGACGGAACTCAACGCCTCACTTTGTCTTGTCAGATGGCCTTCTCTTTATTACAGGTACAATTGATGGGCATATAATCTATCTAATATATTATTTTGTTTCCTTTTCTTTGCTTTATTGAGATCATTTATATTATTATTTAATATAAAGACCGCAATTTATCTAACCAAAGGAAGCTGAATAACAAGAATTTATTGCCCTGAGAGATAATCGAACCTACGATCATCACGTTTACTCTCAAATACTGTCCCTCTAAGTCTTGATGGCTTCAATAGCGATTTATAAAATAGAATTTTAATCCTTAATACTGAGCAAATTGCATTAGTCTTTTGTCAAACGATTTAAACTCACTTCATTGGAGTGTTAACCAGAGACAGCTATGTGGTGAACAGACAGCCATTTTACAATTCAATTATATAGAAACTATTGGTCTAGAATCTAGACACAGCTGGAGATTTAATTTATTCAAATTTGATTTTGTTTTTAGATTTGTCTTTCTCTTTCTATATATTAAAATGTATTTTAAAACGATTTATGAAAAAGTATGCATATTGATTGATGAGGCCAGTCGTGGCGCAGCGGCACGAAGCGTCTGAATGTAAATGTGATCGTAATAGATTCAATACTCACTTGGGGGAATGGAAAAAAAATCATTCACTATATAGGTCGTGTCTGTAATTTCTAAAAAAAGTACCTCTCCCGCTAAATGTGGTAGATGCGATAAAATAAAGAAAACATGTTTTTAACGTCACCCCGTATTGAACCTGAGTGTTAAGGCACTCCGTCCCCTATAAAACACTTCCCTTCTCCACTTTCCACCGAATTCTTGAGGCATTGCGCGTTGAGTAGTGAAGCTCGATGGCGCACTTTTCATCGTTACCAGAATGAGAAAATGAAACTATTGAATATTTCATATCCTCGAGTGGGAATCGAACCCACAACCTGTCACATTTACAGTCGCAAGTTGGTTCCCCTGAATCACGACTGATCTTATAAGAAAATATATGTATAACTAAAATATCCACGGTGTCATAGTGAACAATGATGACTTTTGCTTTTAAAAAACCAATTTTCTACTCGATGGCGTTAAACTATTTATATTATTACATTCCTCGTGAAAAATCTAAGATTTAAATAACATTTTTCAATCACCTTTCAACTAGTAGATTTTAAAACTTTTTTTTCTTATTACTAAGAGAATAAAAAAAAAGTTATAGTAATCATTTCTATAGGTGTTATTTATTTCAATATTTATTATCTTAATATTTTGATTATATAATGTAATTACATAGATTTTCTTATATGAAAAATTTATATTACTTTTAGTAGTGAGGATTGAAGTCCGTTTGTACCAGCAACTTACTTTTTATATAAGTTTGAATAATATTTTTTTAAGAAAAAAAATAGTTTTTTGTTTTATAATTTATTTTTACATGTGACATGCATTTTATAGTGTTAATAAAGAATATCTAGAATTTCCATATTTCATCTAGTCTTCCGCCCAATTAGCGATTTTGTGAACCCAAAGGAAACAAAATATATAATATGTTTCCCCCTGGCTAGTGTTATTAATCGTACTACTATAAATATGAAAATCTATAACAATAGATGTTTGTAGAACTTTTACGCAAAAACTACTGAACGAATTTAGAGAAAGCTTTACATTATGACTATATGACTTATACATCAAAATAACATAAATATGTAAACATATATTTAACATATATACATATGTAAAAATAATGTATAATCTGGCTATAAAAAAACAATAATATGTAACTGTAAACGCAATAGGTTGTGGGTTCGATTCTCACTCAAGGAAATTAAAGAAAATTAGGTTTCCAGATTTCCTCTGCCTACCTTGCTACGGGCGGAATAGAGCGTAAAGCTACCTTGGAGTCACTACCTTAAAATAAAACATCAACAACATCCAAAAACTTTTATTAAACAAAACCAATCATAACTTTAACAAAGGTATCCTCTTCATCTGTCTCTCTATGTGTCTGACACTCTTGTTCTTGATGTCAGGCACGCGGGACACCGCGTACACCGCCCCGAACAAATTGACACAAGCGAACACGTACATGAGAGTGTAAACACCGACGTAATCCTCTATATATTTGAACGTCATGACGTGGACGAGGCGAAGCGATTGGTGGTAAGTGAAGATCACTGTTATGATCGTTGAACGGATCTGGAACAAATTAAAATTAGTATTAAATTATAGTAGTTGAGTAAATGAGTAGAATGATTCTAATCATAATAATAGTTTCATTTTAGTTTTTCTACGTTTTTCATAGTTTCTAACTTCCTATGCATCTCTGGGTTTCTGAAGACCAGGACTTCTCTTTCGCTCTCTGGGCTACTCCGAGATAATTCCTCCTCCTCAGAAAATTGTTAAATATTACCCCGATTTCTACTATACCATAGTTAAATTCTTAAGCCTCGTGAAAAATTATCTTAAATATAACCTCTTAGTATGATTCGAACCAACGACCAAAACAAAATTCGAAATATGTAACTTCATGACGATCTCCAATTAAATAATCACCAATCAAAGAGCAATGTTTTGAAAATCGGCAGAAAGTGGGGAACGCAATATGTTTTTACAGGATATATACGGAGCACAGCGTGAAATCAAAGAAAAAAAAAGGAGAACATACTTTCCATTATAATAATATTTAAATATTATTCTCATATAATTTGTCAATTTTTTTTCTATAAAAGAATTATTAAAGTGGGATTACGAACAGTTAAGCCCGGCAATTGAATTTGACAGTCAAGGAGGATGGTTTTATTTTATTTATTTTTTCAACTTCACGCTGTATCTTGCATATAGCAGCAGCAGGTAAGCTGTAGGAAACTAGTGTTAAGACACTCCGTTCTTCCTCGTGAAATTTTCGATTGTTGAGTAGCGGAACTCAAGGCCACGCTTTTGCTTTGGTACCAAAGTAAAGAAATCAATATACCTATTAATAAATATTTATTCATTCCACCGAGTGGGAATTGAACTTACAAACAGCGCGTTGCATTTACACATTTGTGCCACTGCGCCACGATGGACTCGTTTCACTTAATAAAATGTTAATATTAATGTTGTCGTGGCACAGCGGTACAGCGTCTAATTACAAACGTGATGGCTTCTATTCAGACTCGGGGAAATAAATTATTCTTATTTTCTCACTCTAGTAACAAAGTGCGGCATTTACCTGCACCGCTCAACTCAAAAAACTCCCGAAGAATCGAGAACGGTAGTGTCTTAATGGGAGCGGAGTGTCTTAACACCATATTTTCTTTACCTATTTCGTGTAACTCAACCTTTTACTAATATATAGTGACTAAATTGTATATAATGTGTGTATGTGAGAGAGGGAGAGAGAGAAAAAGTCGTGCTGAAAATAATTCAAATATTTTCTCATTATATCAAAACTTACCTCAAAATTGAGCATTTCCACCATAATTATAGTAGGTAGACCCCACGCTATCCCATACGCGAAGACCAGCACAGTGAGACAGGCCACAGGCAGCCATCTCAGAGAGGTGACTGTCAAATCAGCTTGCGTGAACACCGCTAGCGTCCCCATTGACAGAACCATTAGAGAGTACGCAAACGTTAGGAGGTACTGTAACAAATAATAAATATATTTATTTATATGCATTATTTATTAATTCTAGAGGCTATTCGTGGCGCAAGGGCAAAAAGTGTGATTGCAAAATCGACTGGTTGTGGGTTCAATCCCCTGTCGAGAAAATGAAATATTAATTTAAATTTATATTTCCATTTCTTCGCTCTGGTGTCGAGGCTAAGCGCGGCGTTGAGTTCTGCCACTCAACACGCAATACCTCCAGAATTCGGCAGAAAGTGAGGAACGGAGTGTCTTAACACTAGGTGCACGCCGCACTTTGCCTCGACACCAGAGTGAAAAAATGAAAATATAAATGTAAATAAATATTTAATTTCCTCAAGTGGAAATCGAATCCACAACCAGTCGATTTTACAGTCACACTTTGTACCCCTGCGCCACGACTGGCCTCATAACAAATATAGAAATATATATACGGAATAAAAAACAACAATAGATATTTAAAAAAGCAACAACAAAAACAAAAGAAATACTTACTTACTTTTCTGTCAACTACTGTTACAGCTACAATGCACACACAGGCCCCACAGAACATGCACACCGGCACTAAATAGTTCTCGGGGTCCACGTCACTTTTTAACTGTATCAACGTCTTATCTTGGTCTAGGAATATTATACAGCCACTCAGGACGTTGATTGTTGATAGCATCAAACCTATTTTCATTTCATCGCGCCATATTAGATTTCTTACTGAAAAAATAAAAAAGGAAGTTAAAATATTTAGAAATTTCTGGAGAACTTCGTAGCATAGTAATAGTGTCTGACTGTAAACGCAATAGTTTCAGGTTTAATCCTATTTAGAGTAATATAATTTGAACTGCTGCGATGTGTTCCACCGCTCAACACGCTAAGTTATTAGGTCATTTATAACATAACAGGATTACGAATAAGGAAGGAGGATCTACGACATTGTTTAATTGGTCTAGCTTTCAAACGTATAGTAAATAATGTATAATTTAAAAAAAATACTAAAAAATACGTTACATACTTGTATAGAGAACGTATAAAAATATACGGGACTAGCGCCTCCTGGAAAGCGACCAGGAGGCGCGGGTTCAAGTCCCGCTACGTTCAAGTTTTTATACGTTTTCTAAATAAATATTTTTCTTTCCTAAGTGTGAAATATACTTTAAAAAAGTTAAAAATAAAAGATACGTTTTTCTACACCAAATAATACAAGCTATATAATGTGATCGGAGCTATAAATTGTGTAAGCCTAAACTCGAATGGTTTACTAGTAAACTCCGAAGAGTTTCATTATTCAGATCCTGGCTCCATCATCACACCAGCTCGTTGATACTATAATATTGTATCATCACCTAGGCTACGTAGTTGTACGTAAAATTTCATGAGCATATACTTATAGTATAGTATACAAGTGCTTCAAATTCAAATTCTTAGATAATATTACATAGTTACTTAGTCAGTTATAGGTCGACCTTATATAAGCGTGTAAAAAACAATCAGATATGACATAGAGAAAGATGGTAAAATAATTTTTATTCATTTGAAAAGCCATAGCATTTAAAATTACTATTTTATATCTATTTTGTAGAAAATGATAAAATAATTTAACTGTAAAAGGTCAAACTGAAAATATCTCCAAAACGTGGGTGGCGGAGCTACGAGAAAGCACAAATTAAATTAAATTGAATACACTGCATTCATATGTGGGGCATGCAAATAAACTAAATACATGTATAGGTATTTGGAGCAAAATCAAATTACTAAATTGGAGAAATTTTCTGTATAATGCTAGAAACGAGAAAAAGAACGAATATATAGCTATTACTTTTTCTACTTCAGACACTTAATACTTTGGAGAGTTTTCTTCTTAATGGGAACGTGGTGTCTTAACACTAGGTTCCCAGGTTCCTTCTGCCTACTCTGTTATGTGCAATATTAAGACACTCCGTTGCCATTAAGATACTTCCGTTCTCCACTTTCCGGCGAATTCTAAGGGCATGCCGAGTTGAGTAGCAGAGCTCAATGCCGCGTTTTGCCTCGTTCTAGAGCGGGAATGGGAACCGAACCCACACACACCCACGTCACAGTCACATACTTGTTGTCCCCGCGCCATGACTGGCCTCAAATATAATATATATTTAATTACTTGAAATAAACTATTATAAAATTAATTATTCATTCTAAATAAATAAATTACACATTTTCCTTTTACAAACATAACATTTTCTTTTATTTCATATTCGAGCAATAATGTTATAGCGTGTATTATGTGGATGGATAGCTCCGTGCCACGACTGTAAGTCACGTTCCTACGTAGTACGTACCTACTCGTATATAAAATATTATTTATAAAATTTTGTTTTCATAAAATGACTATTAGATGTATGAACGTGTTGCGTTTCGGTCTTTTTGTTGAAGGAAATATGTTATAATATACTCATAATCGTCAAAATAGTGAAATATAAAATGCTATAGTAAGTAAAATTGTTACACATATTTTTTCTCGTTCCGTTGGAATTTCCAGAAATCATTTCTTAATGCTCTTCTACGCTCCTTAATCTACTAACAAGCTTCAACTTTTTTTTAGTTTCGTCTGTGCATCAGTCATTTAGCAGAAACCTAGTGTTAAAACACTCCGTTCCCATTAAGACCGTGCTTTGCCCCGTTACCAGAGCGAGAAAATAAAAATATTAAATATTTTATTCAAGCGTTTACAGTCCTTTGCCTAATTAATAATTGTATAATAAAATATATATCTATATATTTTATTATACAATGTACTTACAAAATAAACTTCTATATCATATACGAGCTTAATAATATAAGAATTGAAGGAATTAACATTTGTTTGTACATAATTACTTACCAATATCAAAAAAGTGGAATTTCCCATCGGGCTTAGCTCGTTCGCTCTCTTCCTTCAATATTTTGATTTCGTTATCAATATGTTCATCATCTGGTGGCAGACATTTTAACTTTGCCATATTCTTTTTGGCTATCTAAAAAAATTGTTTTAATTAAAATCAGCGTTATGCTGTATCCCGCACACAGCATGGTAGTCAGAGGAAATCTAGTGGTAAGCCACTCCGTTCCTCACTGCGTATTTAGTGGCGGAACTCAACGCCGCGCTTTGTCTGGACATTAGAGCGAAGAAATGGAAATATAAATTTAAATAAAAATTTAATTTCCTCGAGTGGGGATCGAACCCACAACCAGTCTCGTTTACAGTCACACGCAGGGCTACCCCTGCGTCACGTAAAAAAGTGTAAAATTGTTTTTCGCTTTTTCACACATAACAGGGTAGGCAGAGGGATCCTAATAACGGGGAATTGAAAAATATTTAAATATAATCTTTCCATCGCGAGGAGATCGAACCCACTACCGTCGCATTTATAGTCAGATGTTGCGATGCTACGCTACGATGATTCTTATATGAATAAAAATCTACAGGGCCATTTAAGATTCACTTCACTGTATAATATAAAAATCAAGAACTAATATTTTAATGTTTTTCTTATAATCGTCGATCGTCGAATTTCATATGACAATGACAATGTTATTAAGATAAAGAAGCAGCTTCACGCTTATTGCCAACAGGGAATATATAGGGAACCTCATTTTTAGACATTTCATTTTCCACATTTCTCATAATTTTCGAGACATTGAGTATTAATTAGCAGAACCCAACACTGCGTTTTGTACCTGTACTGCTTGGAAATCAAAATAGTTTAAATATAACCTTATCCAATACCCTCAGTATTGGATAAGGTTATATTTAAAAATATAAAAAAAACGAGGCCGGTCGTGGCGCAGCGGCACGAGGTGTGCCTGCAAAACCGACTGGTTGTGGGTTCGAATCCTACTCGAGGAGATAAAATATTTACTTAAATTTATATTTCCATTTATTCGCTCTGGTGTCGAGGTTAAGCGCGGCGTTGAGTTCTGCCACTCATTACGCAATGCCTCTAGAACTCGGCAGAAAGTGGGGAACGGAGTGTCTTAACACTAGGTTCCCTCTGCCTACCCTGCTGTGTGCGGGATATAGCGTGAAGCTAATTTAATTTAATTTTTTTTTATAAAAAAAACATATCAAACCCATAACCGTTGCATTTACAAACAGACGTAGTCCCACTGCGCCACACAGAGCTACTATGATATAAGTTACGGGCTATATGTACATATATGAAAAAGAATATGCTTGCGTAGCGCTGGCGTAGCCTTGGAGGTACAGCCTGCGATAGATGTCGCTACAAAAAGTTTTTGCTTGGAATGTTTATATTATTGTTTTTCATTTAATTTTCATTTATTTAAAGTTAATTTAAGATTTTTTTTAGTTTTTATTCGTTATAATCAATATTTTTTTAAACAGTGGATTATTCTTCTTTGTTTATTGTTATTATTTTTATTATTATTATTTTTATTATTATTTAATCGTTTTTTATAAAGCTAAGCGAAACAGATAATAATAAAAATTAAAATCCGATTAAAATGTTATTTTTTCCGATATAGATAAAAATTATTTCCAATAGGTATTATTGCTTTGGAAAAAAATATCTCAGCCCTAAAAATTTGATATATATATATATATATATATATATATATATATATATATATATATATATATATATATATATATATCAAATAAATCCGAAAAAACATAAGAAATCGAGTTTTTTAGAATTAATACGTCTTAAATGTTCATATGTTCATATAATTTTCCTGTAAACACATGAGACCGTGTGGCCTAATGGATAAGGCGTCGGACTTCGGATCCGAAGATTGCAGGTTCGAGTCCTGTCACGGTCGTCTTTGGGCCTTTGTTTCTTTGTTTTTTTTCTTTACAAATATTTTAACTGGTCATCTTTAATTAAATGATAATAAAACATGCCAATTAAATAATAATTGTCAATGAGAGATGGCATATTATAAATACTAGACGAGAGGTTCCCTCTGCCTCCCGGGGATACAGCTTTAATCTATAAAAAAATTATATATAACTTTTTATAAACTTATGTTACGTAGCAACGCTACATCACGAGTCTACGATATGCAAAGACACAAATATAAGATATTAGAATTAATCATTAAAGTCGCTCTAAGAGAGTTAGTTAGTGTTTATCCAATATTAAATAATTTACTTCACTTTTATTAAATTAATTCTGTTGAAATTAGAAAGAGAGATTTATCACTACAGTCTCTTTGCATTTTTAACAATATTTTCCTTAGCTGTATCCCGCACACAGCAGGGTAGGCAGAGGGAACCTAGTTTAAAGACACTCAGTTCCCCACTTTAATATTTTCCTATTAAATATAAAATGTGAAAATTATTTTATATACCATTTTACTAATAGCTAAAGTAGTTAAAAGATTTATAAAGAAAAAAAAAACAAAAAGCAAGTGTATTACGACCGTGACAGGACTCGAACCTGCAATCTTCGGATCCGAAGTCCGACGCCTTATCCATTAGGCCACACGGTCTTATGAGCACATTGCTAAATATTACGTACATATACAAACTTTAAAGGTCACAATTTTAATAAAATTTGCCTTATATGGCTTTATTTATTTTTTTGAATTTTTTTAAACCTGCTCTGTTTAGCTTCGCGATGTATCCCGCATGTATCAGGATAGAAAGAGATAAAAAGAAAATAAATAAAAATATCGAGGCCAGTCGTGGCGCAGCGGCACGAAGTGTGACTGTAAAACCGACTGGTTGTGGGTTCGATCCCCACTCGAGGAGATGAAATATTTACTTAAATGTATATTTTCAATTCTTCGCTCTGGTGTTAAGGTTAAGCGCGGCGTTGAGTTCTGCCACTCACCACGCAATGCCTCCAGAATTCGGCAGAAAGTGGGGAACGGAGTGTCTTAACACTATGTTCCCTCTGCCTACCCTGCTGTGTGCGGGATACAGCGTGAAGCTGATTTATTTTGATTTATTTATTTTAAATAAAAATATAAAAGAAAATGTGATGACTATAATTATGTCTGTGGGAGTTTATCAGATTTTAATTAAAAAATAAACAGACATGTCATATATATAATATATAAATATGATATAATATAAAAAATAAATTTTAATAAATAATTTTCCAAAAAACATAAGAAAAGCTTACCTCAAATTTGCCAATTTTAATCAAATAACTGGGCGACTCCACGACCATGAACAAAGATATAAACTGTAATATGACTAGACCAGCTATCAAATACAGCATATTCTCAGCGTTTAGTCCAAATTGGACTAAATATCCTGCTGACGTCATAAATACGATTAAAGCAACCATAACCCCTCGATGCTTGTTAGAATTTATCTCTCGAATATATATAGGAATACTTAAGTAAAGTCCAGAAGTCGATATTCCTGATAGTACATGCAGGACTATGAAGCCGATATCAGTTTGTGTTAGAAGAAGTGGTATACAAGAGGCCTGTAACGAAATTTATCTTTTTTTAATATCACGCTGTATTCTCCACATAGCAAAGTAGGCGGAGGGAACCCAGGAATCTAGTGTTAAGAGACTCAGTTCTCATTATGATACTGCCGTTTCCCAATTTCCGCCGATTTGTGGCGGAATTCGAGTCGGAGTCGAACCACGACTGACCTCAATATTTTTTTTTAATTCTCAATTATATTAATCTTTACTATAAATATAAAGCAATTTTTTGGAAGCACTAATCACAGAAAGTACTGGTACGATTTGAAAAATTATTACATCAAGAAAGGTTATAAAACTATATTATATAACGTTAGTAGTTTCGATGTATCCCATAGTAATTGCGGTTAGAGTAACCAATGGCTCGCATAATTTAAAGATCTTTTGTATATATCGATATACAAAAGATCTTTAAATTATGTACGATATATGTGTCGTTACATACGACAATCGGTGATTTAAAAAATAGAAAAAAAGACTATAAAAAAAATATTAAAATCTTATAAAGTTATATTATATAACGTTATTTATTTTGATGTATTCCACTGTACCTGCAATTTCCTTTTGAGTGTAAGAGAAAGGAAGCGCTAGTATTATTTATCTCATAAAATCCTATATAATAGAAATTCAAAAATAAAAAAGAATTTAATATTTACAGAATAAAAAATATATTACTCACCCCTTGCAATAAAATAACTAAATAAATACCAAATTTCCGCCCCCATTTGTCAATTAGGTACCCCTGTATGGGGGTACTAAGTATACAGGTTACTATAAACGATAGTGTAGTCCACGGCACGTAGTAAGGTGTCACGAAATGGCCAGAATGATCTGCTATTGATAAGTTAGTACTTTCTATGCCATGAGTGAAGAACGGTAGGCTGACTGAAAAAATATATATAAATAAATAAAAATAAATCAGCTTCACGCTTTATCCCGCACACAGCAGGGTAGGTAGAGGGAACCTAGAGTTAAGACACTCCGTTTCCCACTTGCAACCAAGTTCCGGAAGCATTGCGTGTTGAGTGGCGGAACTCAACGCCGCTCTTTCTCCTACACCAGAGCGAAGAAATGAAAATATAAATGTAAATAAATATTTCATTTCCTCGAGTGGTGATCGAACCCACAACCAGTCGATTTTACAATCACACTTCGTGCATTTGCGCCACGACTGGCCTCAATAGAAGTAAAATATTTGTTTAATTTTTTTTCAGCTTTACGCTGAATCTCGCATATAACAGGATAGGCAGACGGAACCTAATATTAAGACATTTCGTTCCCCACTTTTCGCCGAATTTTCTAAGCATTACCTGTTGAGTGGCGGCGGTTGAACCCGACGCCGCCCTTTTCCTTACTATATATAGTTAGAACTATCAGGGCTCATGAGATACAGCCTGGTGACAGACGGACAGACAAACAGATGGACGGACAGCGGAGTCTTAGTACTAATCTTTGTACGGAACACTAAAATCTAACTTCCTTAAAATATAGTAAAAATTGTATAATAACTCAATGAAACGCTAACGACCTAAAATAACAAATTCTCTAGTAAACCAACAAAGAGTGTTATCCCGAAAGTTCTTACAAATAAAAATATTTATTGAAGCGAATATTGATTTACATTAATGCTTAAATGGATTTCTCTTAGTTTCACGCACTATCCCGCATATAGCTGGATGAGCAGAGGGACCTATGTTCAAGGCATTGCGTGTTGAGTAGCGGAAATGAATTCTGGGCTTTGCTTTCTCTTTCTTTTCATTCTCCGAGAAGGAATATAACCGGCAACTGTCACGTTTATAATACCACGTGTAATATACCACTGCTACATATACGCCTTAAAGAATATATAAAAATAGGTTTGTAGGTGTTGATGGAGCTCAACGCCGTGTATTTTTTTGTTATTATTTTTGAAATATAAATGATGTTTCAAGTCTAAGAAGTACTTTAATTTAAATTCACATATCTTAAAGTCAATGCTTGTTAAAAAATATTAATATAGACAAATTATATATATGTGTGTTTGTTGATGAAAATGTCGCTTTTCTTGTCTTTTTTGTTTTTAGTCTTACTTACTTTAGTCTTAGTATAATTTATATAACATTTTCAATATTTTAAAACATCTGGTTTGAACCGGATAGTTTTCAATTAAAATTTAGCTTATTTTAAGGATTTTTCCTTAGATAAAATATAAGTATATATTTTTGATTTTTTACTTGAATGAAGATAAAGATAGAATTAAGAAGATATTATATGTACAACGTATACTTTTTAATTTAACCTAAAACATTAAAGATTTCTTTTAAATATTTTAAAGTACTTAGGAAAGAAACATACTTATTTAGAAAACGTATAAAAATTTGAACATAGCGAGACTCGGGCCCGCGCCTCCTGGAAACCGACCAGACCAGGTCTGGTTCGAGTGGGGTTCGCGGGTTCGAGTCCCGCTACGTTCAAATTTTTATATGTTTTCTAAACAAGTATTTAACATTAAAGATATTTCAAGACAATATAATTAAAATGTATATAATATAATATGTTAATTCCTGCACAAGTCAAGAAATAAAAAATATATAAGAAAATAATTAACTTAAATAAATACATGAATAATCATCATCGCCTTACAAAGTCAATTACAAGTTCTAAAATACGTATTTCAAAATGAGAGGATAAATATAAAATATTTTAACAAAAAAAATATAGTAAAAACTAATAGAAACAATTGAAAAAAATGTAAACTGGAGGTCAAAATCAAACCTGAAGTCCTAATTTAACAACAACAAATAAACTTCTCTACACAAACGCTATCACATCATATACATAAATATAAAAAAGACAAAGGCGAGAGAAATTTTGCCCACTTTTTAAGGCAATTATTTATTAGGATTTAACCACAAATATATAGTTTTCAGTTTTTTTCCTGAAGTTTACTACCTGTAGATGCTACCTGCCAAATTTCAACCGGAACTACCCTATGAATTTTGATTCCCTTAATAGTGTCGAAATACGCGTTTTTTGCGATATAGAATATATAAAAAAGACAAAGGCGAGAGAAATTTTGCCCACTTTTTAAGGCAATTATTTATTAGGATTTAACCACAAATGTATAGTTTTCAGTTTTTTTCCTGAAGTTTACTACCTGTAGATGCTACCTGCCAAATTTCAACCGGAAGTACCCTATGAATTTTGATTCCCTTAATAGTGTCGAAATACGCGTTTTTTGCGATATAAACGGCCATATCTTTTTTCGAAGTAAATATAGATATGTCTTTTATCAGAAAATCATTGGGCCTAGGGCATATAATCATCGTTTGAATTTCAACTTGATATCTCCAAGCGTTCCTGAGATAAAGGGTCTTTACAGACATACAAAGAGACAGACAAACAGATGTAAAGCGATCTGATAAGGGTTCCTTTTTCCTTAAAAGGTACGGAACCCTAAAAACGGAAAGATAAAGCGAAAGAAACTAGAAAATTAACACTACATTTTCCAATCACAATTACAAAAAAGAATAACCTAATTAGAAACCAATGACTCACCTATAACTGATAACGCAAACCGTTTGAACACAAACCCCTTATCACCCTCCACTCTGTTTACACTCTGAGCAATGGTAAATACCATTTTTACACTAAATTCACGTCAAATTTCACAATAATACTGAGAAAATTTCATATAATATTCATATTATATATAATTCAAACATTCAAGATTTCAATGTCATTGAAGATAGCACGTATTTACAGAACAAACGTAACGTAGATACTAAAGTTGTAAAAACGGTATTAAAAACTGATATAGAACAAATATACGTGAGGAAGCCGTGTCGTTCGTGTATTAAAGTCAATATACTAGTAAATTACAGTTAATAATGTGCTCCGTTTAGACGTTGTGCTATTTAGTGATGTGCTAGTATTGAATGGTTGATAAATTGTGTGTAGTCTTTTTTTAAAATTAAATTTAAATCAGCATCACTCTATATCCATAGAGTAAAGAATATAGTTTTAAGACACTCCGTTCTTCACTTTCCGCTGAATTCTGAATGCATTGCGTGTTGGGTGGCGGAACTCAACGCCAAGCTTTGCTTCAACACCAGAGCAAAGAAATTAAAATCTTAATTTAAATAAATATTTCGTATCCTCGAGTGAGGATCGAACCCAAAATCAGTCACGTTTACAGTGACATTTGTGCCCCTGTGCCACGATTAATCTCAATCTTTTTTTTATTAGGTTTGGTAGTCATAATTATTATATAATTTATGGTTAAATATTCGAGCCTGTCGTGGGCCAGCGAGACATTAGCAAAAGGAAGGCGTTGACTTGCGCAACTCAACTCCCCATATCCAAAAAGTTGGACATTGCCTGGGGAACGGAGTATATCAAACTTAGGAAGGTAAAAAATTACCTATATTATTATTGTACACTAATAATATAGGTAACTTAGGCGCGTGAAGCTAATCAAAAATATATGAACGGAGAAAGAAGTGTCTTATCAGGTTCCCTCAGTTATCAGGTACCCTGCTGTGTGCGGAACACTCTTGTCAATTGAGCAGCTTCATATAAACCATCACTTTGATGTTTCTTAAATTAGTTCATGTTTGGAAATCATAATAACATTAATATATGTATAATAAAAAAGTGACCGCACGTTCGTTTAAATCATAAAATTTGAAGTTCAACTCAATCTATCTAAATATTTAAGAAAATACTATTTATAATTTCTTAAGGCTAGTCACAGGCATAAGCGTTAGACTATGAGCACGACAGGTGGGTTTGATCCTCACTCGAGGAAATTATATTTTCATTTCTTCGCTGTGGTAACAAGACAAAACCGCGACGTTGAGTTCCGCCACTCAAGACGTAAAGACTCGAAAGGTGAAAAGTGTCGAGCGTCTTAATATTAGATTCCCTCTGCCTAACTTGTACGGGATACAGCGTGAAGCTAAAAAAATCTTATATTAAATGTTCATCATTCTAGGAAATCTAAATATTTTTTAATAAGAAAAATAAATATGTTACATCATTTATCTTGTTACCAGGGCAAGGAAATGAAAAGAACTGTGGTAATCGAACCCACAACCGTCGCCGTTATAATCATACACTGTGCCGCTACGCCCAGACGGCCCCTAATAATGTAATATTGTCCTAACATAACAAAGTAATAATGATTTAGAGAAGTTTGCCAATTTTACTAAAAGCTATTAAGTAA
The DNA here is from genome assembly GCA_013421005.1 of Heliconius erato x Heliconius himera. NCBI lineage: Eukaryota > Metazoa > Arthropoda > Insecta > Lepidoptera > Nymphalidae > Heliconius > Heliconius erato x Heliconius himera. The sequence goes on along the minus strand of JAATLQ010038060.1, from coordinate 50,752 downwards.
ATTGCTAAAAACGCGTTAGCATTTACGCCTTTTAATTGCTTTAGGAAATTTTTGATTCAATTTAAAATTTTAAATTAAATCATAATTTACATGAGATTTTAGTTCAATGTTTGCGGGTTATATCTACATTTGGTTGAGTGATTATATTTAAATCATATTTCTATCCTATGGCAAAAATAAAGTGCGGCATTATGTTCTAACATTCAACACGTTATTAATAAATAAATAAAAAAATAATATTAAATAAATTATAAAGTAAATTGGAAGGAAAAAGGGGGAACAAAGTGTCCTTACACTATGCCTTATACGAGTTAAGGCTTAAAACTGAAAAAATAAAAACAAGATCTGATTCTAATCACGGTTGATATGAGATCGATTCATTCTAAGCAAAATTGAGAAATATAAAAATATTTTTTTATGTCCTCAGTGGCATAAAGCCCATCGTAGATTTCAGGCAAAAAAATATATAAAAAGTGGGCAAATTTATAAAAACTTAGTGTCTTATCACTACATAATCTCTGCCTACTCTACTATATTTTCCAAATATGATAAAAATATATATTCAAAGTAAGCTTGCCAGTTACAACGCTCTAGCGAGCAATCAACCTCTAAGATAACAATAATTCGGACTAACTGACTCATCCGGCCACTTAATGTTCCCATACGGCCAATACTACTTGTATTACTATAGAAGATTCTTTGCTATCGTTTTTCAAAAAGGAAAGTAGTTCTTTTTGACCTTATTTAGCTACGAGTATATCAGAGAGAAAAAAGTAATATATATATATATATATATATATATATATATATATATATATATATATATATATATATATATATATATATATATATATTTATTTCCTGTGTAATTGTCAAAACATTGGCACAATGAGTAGCGAAACTCAACGCCGCGCTTTGTTATCAGAGCAAGGAACAGAAAATTATAGGTTCCCCCAAGTAAGAATCGAACCAACAACCGTCGCGCTTACAGTCGGGCGCTGCGCCACGATGGTACTTCTTATAAACACATACATATATTTTTACAAGTATTTATCACTACTATCTAAAGAACATTGTCTTATTTCTGAGTTTTAATGAGAAACAAATAATGTTTTATTAATACGCTTACATAGGTCTTAGAATAATACATTTAAAAAGTAACGTTTAAAGATTTACATTTAAAATTGTATCATTAAATATACATTTGAAATAATAATTATAATAAATAAAAAAAAAACACATTTTCTTATTATCCGTCAGCGTTGAGTTTCACCACTCAATACGTAATGTCTTGAAAATATAATGGCACGTGGGGAACGGAGTGTTTTAACATTTGGTTTCCCTTTTTAACACGCTTACGATTCACGTTTTTTTCAAATAAATGTATTTATTTAAAAACAATTAAATTAAATAGACATATCTGAGTGTAATTCATTCTATTCAAATAATTAGTTGTAGAGAATACAAACTACTATGTATATACATGCATACCTTCTAACTTAGAGTAGGTGAAAGGATTAATGTATTAATGCATCCTGAAAATTGGTTTATCTCACGAAAATTAGTTTCCATGTTTGTTTTTACTCCCTTCTACACTGTTTTAGTTCAGCTAGTAAGATTAAAAATATATTTTTAAATATTTTCATATTTTCCCTGAGGTTGTGTTGGCACAGAGGCGTATGACTGTAAATGCTGTTGTGGATTCGATTCACACTTGGGGTAATGAAATATTTAATATTTTCATTTACTTGCTCAGGTAATGAGGCAAAACACGAGTTGAGTTCCAACTCTTAATGGAAATTAAAGTTCCCAGGTTCCCTCCTTCCTGTGTTCGCGATAGAACATGAAGCTAAATATATATATTTGAATCTTTTACTTTTATATATGTTTTGGATTTACATTTTAATATATGAAAAATTAAGCTAATTCTACTAAAGTTCAAATTTAAATTCAAATTTATTATGAGAAAAATTTTTGAAGAAAGATTATTCTGATCAGAAGAACCGGGAAACCGGAGTGGCGGAACTCACCGCCGTGTTTTATAATTAATATTTAATTTCCTAGAGTGGAAGTGGAACCTACAACCTGTCGCGTTTACAATCGTACACTTGTGCCCCTGTGCCGCGACTGGCCTTAGAGATAGAAATATGAGATTTATTAAGAAATAGACTGACATGTAATAGCTCACCCGTCAGTTTGTATAAAAGAGGATTATACGTGATTCGAATAGACATATCGATATACGTTTTGATTTCACGTTATAGAAGATAAATTGCATAATTTTATTGACTTTTTTTATTGAAATTTCACTTTTAATTTTTAAACATTTTCTGTAGGATAGTAAAAAAAAAACATTCAATTGAGGCCGATATGGTACAGTTAAGTGGCTGTAAAGGTAGTTTCACGCTGTAACCCGCATATAGCAGGGTAACCAGAGAAAATGTTGCGCCACGACGGCCTCTTAAATAAGAATTTTCAATATGTTGACAAAAAGGATTTCTTAATTTTATTTAATTTCTTTTCTTTTTAAATATAAGAAACGAATTATATTTGTTAGAGAGTTGTGTGATTCACTAGAGCAAGATTTACTATTTTTTTTGTTAACTTGCGGCGTGTGATGATTGTATAGGTGTCGGTTGTAGGTTTGATTTCCATTGAGAGAATGAATTATTTTCATTTTCTCGCACTGACGAGACAAAACGCAGCGAAGTGTACTGCCACTCAACACACAATGCCTCGAAAATTGGACAGAAAGGTGTTAACGGAGTGTCTTAAATCTCCTAGGTTGCCTCAAAATAATTAGGTGACACAACGCGATGATTATCGATTTCTTTAGAATTAATTATTTATATTATTTTATAGCTATATTCAGTTTAAAAAAGATGAAAATTAACCAAATAATACATATCTTTACATAGAAAATCGCTCACTTGGTGCAACAATGACGTATTTGTACTTTCAAAGTTCGTAAATAGATTTCACATTTATTAAGCTTATCTTTTAAAAACGTGCAATTACGTCATTGTTGCACCGAAAAGTGATATATAAATTGTTTATCATACAAGAGGGATTGTGATCATATCGTACGTGACAAGTTACGTTTTGAAGAAAATTGAATTTATATACTTTGTTAGTATTTTAAAGAAATATTTTCTAGGAACATCGTCTCTTTTAAGATATTTTAAGAACAAAAAGAAAATGGCTAAAGATAATTCCGGAAAATGATGAAGCTTATTCTCTTTTACTCCAAGAATTTAATAGATACTAACTAAAAATAAATCAAGGCTTAGTTTGAATTCGAAGAAAATGTGTGAAAATAAAAACGAAACTATAAAGTGAGGCTTTTGCACACATACGCGACGGTAGAGAGTGGGAGTGTGATCTCGGGGAGTGAATATTTTACATTTTCTAGCTCTGGTAACAAGACAAAGTGCGACGTTGAGTTACGCCACTCGACACGCAATATCTTTGTACTACATTGGGCGGTCAAAAAGCAGGTGCCTTTGCCTACGCGGGAAAAAGTGTGAGCTCGTCGCAGAAGCGCTAACGCTGCCGTGGGTTCCGCCGCTCTAGATGCAATGCCTCAAGAATGGGATAGAAAATAAAACGGAGTGCCTTGTCACTAGGTTTCTCATATATATATTATGGGGTCACGAGTTCGTATTCTACTCACGTAAAATTTGAACTCGTGACCCCACGCACTAGGCTATGCAAATCTGACATCGTGACGTACCTATATAATGTACATATTATGATAAATGTTTGTGAATAAGTTTTTTTTAGGTTTAAGGTATTTTAAAAATATTTCCACATTTTTGGTTACCACATTTTTTTTCGCGTTAATCGTGTATATTTTAGTATTCGTAAAAACATTTTAGAAATCTGAAGTTCTGAACAATTTCTAGAACAAGATCTTTCTCAATTCTGAACAGTAGTCCTTAGTCATTAGACATTAAACTATATGTTATTTTATTATTATTTTATTTTATAACAATTTTAAATGAGACTGCCGTGGTGCAGACAAGGATGTGGCTGTAACGTGACAGTTCTGGGTTCGATACCCACACTCAGGAGAATGAATTATTATTTATTAACTTTTTCTGAATTAATATTATTATGAATTATTATTTATTAACTTCTTCGCTTTGTCACCAAGACAAAATCCCTACGTTGAGTTGTGCCACTCAACATACAATCGATAAATTCAGCAGAAAGTGGGGAACGGAGTGACCTTAATATTTGGTTCCCCCTGTCCACCCTGCTACACGGGATACAGTGTAAAATTGATAAATTATTTACAATTTTAAATGACAAAAGCGACAACGCGGCATTGAGTTCCGCTGCTCAACACGCAACGTCGAATGTCAAAGTGGACAGAAAATGAGAAATGGATTTTCTTAATAAACAATATGCAACGCGAAACACTAACAACAATAAGAAGAGCGTTAAATTATGTGTTACATAAAATATATATGTGTAAATATAGAATGTTTTAGATTATTAACATAAGATACGAGTGAAACATAAATTGATCAATTAAAATAGAACAGACTGCCTTAATATTATCTACCTTAATCTGCTTTGAAGAAAAATGTGTGATGTTCAATAAGAAAAATAGTTTCATGTGGTTTCTCTGATAGTATGGAAAACAGAGGGAACCTAGTGCCAAATCCATTCCCAACTTCCCACCGAGTTTTCAACACATTGTATATTGAGTAGCGGAATCCTCTCTTAATTATAGCACTAAGAAAGGATTGCTCGAAATTTCTCTTGAGATGGTAAAAATGGATCTATATCAAAACTATATATAAACAAACTTTGAGGCGCTGACTAGTATATAATCAGCTTCACACTGTATCCCGCACACAGCAGAGTAGGCAGAGGGAACCTAGTGTAAGATACTCCGTTTCCCACTTTCTGCCGAATTCTGGAGGCATTGCGTATTAAGTGGCAGAACTCAACGCCGCGCTTTGCCTCGACACCACAGCGAAGAAATGGAAATATAGCCGACTAGTATATGTAACTAGAAAACACAAATTAAAGAGCCTTAAAAAGGTCTTAAAGCAAAATACATCCTGATAAAATCGCACCGAGAACCGGAAATTCTCCGTGTAATCACCGATAAAGCGAACACTTTGCGTCATACTTGAGGCTCGTTATAGATGTACTCAGTTTAGTCCACATCAACCCGCAGCATTTATTATGAAAGATAAAAATATACTTACCTACTGGAAAGAATATTTTTATATTTAACTAATGCTATTTCTTTTTTTCTGTTTATTTGGTCCAGACAAGCTTAGAACTGCGCTCTATGGAAAACTCTTGGAGACGGTGTTGTAATTTGTAATAATAATAATTAATAATAAAGCCCCACGGTCCTCTTCGACTGCATTGACCAGGAAAAAAGCCTACAATCAGCTTCAGCATCTCATCAGCTTTATGATGATACAGATTCTGATGTTATTTATTAGTTATTATTACAAAAATAGCAAAATGGATTGTCGTTTATTATCAGTGTCAAGGTGAGACCAGCTGGAACCACGACGACAAGGTCACCAGAAGCCACTAGACGCGGAAAGTCCTGGACCGATCGACGTGGAAAGTCTTAGGGGAAACTTATATCCAGCTTACGTACAAAAGGCTAGGATATTGGTGGTGATTACAGAAGTCACATTATTTCTTAAGAAATTTATTGAATCCACTGGATGACACTTCTAAAATATTTCATTTTAAGGACTCCTTAGGTATTTCGTTAAATTTACTGGTCTTAAAGCCGTTTTTATTTTCTTTCCAATAAAAAATGTCCTTGATCTCAGTAAAACAACTATATATCAGAACAAAGCGTGACCTCAGTTTATTGTTGTGTTAATTGCGTTATTCTTATCGTAATTAAAACTTTAATTAAAAAAAAGCTTCAAATTAATGATTATAATTTACTAATATTGTAATGTAACACGAATAAGGGGAAATTTGCTTAATTTCACTTCCTTTTGTGTGACATAGAATATTTTATGATTATTTACAATTTTGTGATTAATACCTCTCTCATATAGCAGGGCAAAGATAACTGAATATTAAAACTTTACGTTTTACACTACATAAATTTGAATGTAGAGGGGCTCAAATTTGCGACTCTTGGAAACCGTCAGTGATCACTAAGACTTTCTTAAAATATTTTCCTTTCCAGTGTGAAATACTTTTTAAAATATATGTAAAATGTGTTGTTTTATCTAAACTTCATAATTTTATAATAGGTCAAAGAGGAGGATAGGTTTTGATTACGCGGCGAGTTTCGTGCAATATGATTTAAAACAATATTTTTTATGGCGTTTTGAAGCTTAGAAGTTTAGTTTTCTAATGCCTCTATAGACTTAAAATCTAGACATTTTATATTACTTACAGTATGATACGCTAATGCGATCTTGAGAAAAATGATCTTGACCGACAGACACACAACAAATGATTCTACTTATATAAGAGTTTATAATCTTAAGCCTTAGAAATATCTCGCAATATTTTAACTTGTGTATTAATCCAAAACTAAATAACCTTTGAAGCCTTAAGTCTCAATTCAATATCTTTTTTTTTTTTTGTTTTAATCAAATGAATATAATTTTTTTTGCTTTAATCTTTAATCAACCTAAAATAAATATTGACAAAGAAACTTAGAACAAATATCAAAATAGCTTAATAAGGCCAAAAACAAACTGTAATTACGTAGACATAATATAGTTTTTTTTTTGGTGAAGATAATTACGTAATACATAGAGTTTCATTTGAGACCGTCGTTGTAGAGCAAGGGCACAAGCTATGACTGTAAACGGGGTAGTTTTGAGTACGATTCCCACTCGATGTAATGAATTATTTCTTATTCTTATAGCTTCGCTCTGGTGACAAAGCGCTACGTAGAGTTCCACCACTCAACACTGAATTCCTTCGGAATTGGGCATAAAGTGAGATTGGAAGTACTAAAATGGCAACGGAGTGCTTCGAGGTCGATTGAAATGAAAAAAAAATAGAAGCCAGTCACGGCGCAGAGGCATATGGTGTGATTGTAAATTCGACTGGCTGTGTTTGAACCCCGCGGAAATGAAATATTTATTTATATTATCATTTCATCGTTCTGGTGTTGAGGTAAATCATGGCGTTGAGATTCGCCATTCAACACGCAATGTTTCCTGATTTCTTTAGAAAGTGGGCAACGGAGTGTCTTAACATTATTTCCCTTTGGTTCCCTTTGCCTACCCTGCTCTGTGCGGGATACAGTGTGAAGCTGATTTATTTAGGTTAGGTTATTTAAATGACGTTACACCCACATTATATATGAACACTCACACAAATACAAAGATCAGCTTAGATCTCGCGGAGTGTTATATAACTATACTACATAATCTCCAGAAATGCGTAGAAACTTATTTCTCCACGTGGAAGTACCTATCTGAAGTTATAAGCTAGCAAAAGTTAAACAACAGATTTCGTTTCTTTTTTAATTTTTTTAATTTATGTATATTTAGAGTGAACGATTCACTCCACAAAAGAGTTTATTAAAACCACGTCGATGATGAAAGGTGGAAATTTGAACACAATTAATACACTTTGCATAATCTGTATATTTTAATTTTCGCAGCTAATCTGTAATATTGAGGACATCAAGGGTTGGGATGAGCTTTTAATTATGACTATAAGCCAAGGATTATAAGATTTATAGAGTGTTTTGTGTTAGTTCTTATGGTGTATTATCGGAAATTATAAGATATTTTACGAAAAATTGTATATAGCTATTGTGGTGCAGTGGAACATCGTCAGGCTGTAAATGCACTAGTTGTGGTTTCGATTCACATGTAAACCATTGAATTATTTATTTTTTCCGCTCTGGTAAATAAAACTCTTTAAAGTTATTGTGATGATGTGTTCATAAAAATGTTATCCAAATAAATATTTTATTTGAAATTTAGAGAAAAACATAAAGTATTGTTTTTAAAAATAAATCAAATGTTTGTAGGTGTGTATATATTTTTTTAGCTTCACGCTGTATCCTGCTTATAACAAGGTAGGCAGAGGGAACCTACAGTTACGATATTCGGTTCCCATTAAGTTACTTCCGTTCCCCACTTTCCACCGATTTCTGGAGATGTAAACTCAAAGACGGTCTCAAGAGAATGATTTCATTTAAAATATTATAACTGCCCCATTCTGGTAGAGAAAAAGAGGCGTTAAGATTCAATTATCCTGTACATTTTAACTCTTAAACCAAATATTTTATAAAATAAAGTTTTTTTTTAAAGAGTCTACCTGGCAAAGAGAACATAGTGTTAAGACACTCCGTTCACCACTTTTCTAGACATTGTATGTTAAGTTGCGTAACTCAACATATCGCTTTCTCTATCTGTAAAAGAAATTTAATTTAAAATATTTAAATATTTAACCATTGCTCTGAATGGCAATCGACTAGCAGTGTGCAAATATAGACAGTCAGGCGCTGTCACACTTCAACACGACGATCTCTTTATAAAGGTGTGAAATAAAGAAGCTCAGTAAATAAAAAATATATATATTTATTTTTAACAATAATTGTATGAAACCAGTAAGTTGTTAAGGTTGTAAAAGATACGTCTTGATGAAGACTTAATTCGAGCTTTACTGTAAAGTAGGAAGTGAGAAGAAAAATATTGATAGAGAGAATAATATATTTTTAAATTAATTATGCATCCTGCATATAATAAGGTAAGTAGAAGGAACCTGACGTTATTTATGGCACTCCGTTCTTACTTTCCATTCAATTTTCGAAAAAGTTGTTAAGTTCCGCGACTGCCCAATCTTTTAAATATGAGATTAAACTTAACTTTAATAACGATGCAATTAAGTAATTTGCGATATATTTTCCGGTCGATAATCAAGTTAAATTTAAACTAGTATATTTTAAGACCTTGTTACTTTGCCGCTATAATTACATTTAGTTGAGCTTTGACGCTTAGCGTCGTCACCGAGGCTACAGTAATTGATAGGATTTTGTCATTTACTCAGTGAAATTTTCAAATTGAATGTTGGTAATACAAAAGAAAACTATATTTATTTAAGAAAAATTCAGCGAGCAAATGAAAATATTAAATTTTTCACTTCCCCGAATGGGACTCGAACCCACAGATGTCACGTTTACAGCCCTACGCTTGTGCCACTGCACCACGACTGGCCTCTAGGAATAAATAATTTAGTAATATAAATATTCAATTTTCATATTTACTATTTGAATTTAGGTAGTTTAAAACGATGTTAACCTAATATAAAGTTTGAACACATCCATCCGGCCTATCCGCGAAACTTCAATAGTTTAGGGCCTATGTATGTACGTAAATAAGATATTTCAGTCAACCATTAGCCTGTAATAAGGCATTTGGGCTTTGAAGTGATATTCTCTACTATACTGTAATACGGTAAATATGTTGTAAGCATATTTTAGTAAATACAGGTAAAGTAAAAAATGTTGGCGAGAAATTCAACAGTTGCTATCATGTGTCTTTTTATCCATGCGTTAGATTTAAACGCTGTTTTGAAAGCTTCTCTTCCCACACACAGCAGGGTAGGCAGAGGGAACCTAGTGTTAAGACACTGCGTTTCCCGCTCACACACTCCTTTCCTTTCCCCGTTGAATTCGTTTATAAATAAAATAAAATATTTCAATATAAATTATATCGTTTGACATCTGTTTCATTGAATTGGCAGAAACTTTAGTTTTAAACAATTTGATATTGTGTTTAATGTGATATTGTTATTTGAACACTAATGTCGTGACGAGGCCGGTCGTGGCGCAGCGGCACGAGGTGTGACTGCAAAACCGACTGGTTGTGGGTTCGATCCCCACTCGAGGAGATGAAATATTTACTTAAATTTATATTTCCATTTCTTCGCTCTGAGTTGAGTTCTGCCACTCAATACGCAATGCCTCCAGAATGCTGGCAGAAAGTGAGGAACGGAGTGTCTTAACACTAGGTTCCCTCTGCCTACCCTGCTGTGTGCGGGATACAGCGTGAAGCTAATTTTTTTATTTTATTTTTAATGTAATTCTGATTATTTAACAAAAAAAGCGCAGTTAGCAGTCTATACCTACATATAGTAAAATTGTAACTGATCGAAGTCTGTACCAATTTAGAACCCAAAACAATGATTTTTAACATTTTTGTCTGTTTGTCAGTTTGTCTGTGTACCTGTGCAGTCGTCTCGTAGGAGCAGAAAGTGTGACTGTAAGTTAAAGGTTCAATCCCCACTCGAGGAAATGAATTTCATCGCGGGATACAGCGTGCAGCTGATTTTCTTTTAATATTATATTTTGACAAACTTCCCTTAACATTTAGAGTTAATTATATTTAACTAGGTTTATTAGTATTAATAAAATAGTTATACCAATATAAAATATCTTCTTCGTTAAAATTGCTACGATATAATTGTTTTATTAAATTGGCTAAAGTTTTAATGTTTCGAGTATTTAATCCTGTACATGTTATAAATGTTCCGAGAATTTATGGCAGAGACGTATTTCGTATTTAAAATAACATAAAGCAATAATTAATTTTGTTAATTAAAGATTTAGCTAACTTTCTCAGAAGCAATACAATTTAGATCTACTGAATGATAATCTTCGATACATTAATTGAGATATTTCGTGACAAATCTCGAGAAGTTTTGTATAAAGGTGAGTAGTATAAATATATTACCACGTTAAAAAAAAATCATTTCGTTTTTTTTTGTCTCATTCTGTATCCTAAGCAGAGTAGGCAGAGGGAACCTAGTCTTAAGAGACTCCGTTCTCGTTAAATCACTTACGTTCTCTATTTTCCGTTGAATTTTTGACAAACTTTGTATTGAGTGACGGAACTCAACGCCGCGCTTTGCCTCGTTGCCAGAACGTGAAAATAGAAATATAAAATTTTCATTTTCCCTGGAGTGAGTGAGTATCTAAGTCACGTTCACCGCGTTTACACGCTTTGCCACGACAGCCTTTTTTTCTTTATACTTTTTTCTTTTTTTTTACGATTTTTACATCAAATACTAAATGTCACAAATACAGCAGGTATCCGAGCTCGAGCTTAGCCTGATAACTCCTTGTTAACGTCCGGGTGTTTCCCACGGCGATAATTTTGTTTAGCGTGTGAGTATTTATGTTTTAAAGTGTTCTTTAATATTGTTTTAAAACGTCATTTTACTTCTTATTATGAGAGCAGCAAGACAAGGCGCAGCGTAGAAAATTGGGCGATGAGTGAAGAATGGAGTGCCTTAATACTAGGTTGCCTCTGTTGTGTAATATATAGTAAGTAAACTATAGTAATATATATGGTAAATATTAATATTTTTGTTAAACTCTACATAATTATAAGAACTTGACAAAGATAACTAGTAAAATTGTTCTCTACTTTCCGTTTATTTATATATCATTTAATGAAACCCAATATAATATAATAGTTTTAATTTACAAAAATTTGGATGTCAAAGTTACGAAATAAAATCACACCTCTCCTTGGAACTACGTCGGAAAAAAATGCCTCGCTGTAAGTCCCTGCACTTAAATCCACGAACGCCCCAGAAAGCAGTAGCTAGTGCAGAAGCACCATGACATTCAGTTAATTTTCTCATATATCCTTATGAGGGCCAATGAATAAATCAAACCATCCATGATGTTAAACCGTGGAGAGTGGAGCAAGTTGAGTCAGAAGGCGGACTCTGGCAAGAAAAATTGGGACTAACGTTATTTCAAATCACCAGTGAAAGAACGGTAATTTTAAAATCCAGTTGTTTACCTTTGTTGACCAATCATTAAAGACAAAATGCCTAAATCAAATCTTGATTAAAATTTACATAATGGAAAAACCTATATGAAACGCTAGGAAAAAATGAATATCTACGAAGCACAGCCAATATATCAATTACAACAATTTATAAAGCTATTTCGCGGACGCTAAGTAGTTTTCTTATAGAACTTTCAATTTATACTCCAAACAAAACGTAAAAGAGAGTGTCTCTTTAGACAAACGCGCGGAATGAGACGGACAAAGACTGATGGATGAAATAGATCTTATCTTGACATCTTAATGTATTATAAGAGTTATAAATTATATGTTTTAGTTTTTATTTAAAATTGACTTAAACGTTGTCTTTATTAAATATTTTTTTTAGTTTCATGCTGTATACCGCATATGGCCGGGTAGGTAGACGGTACCTGGGTACCTTAGTAGGTAAGCTATGCGCTTCCGTTGTTCACTTGCGCTCAATTTTTAGGCACTGAGTGTCGGGTGGCGGAACTTAACACCGTACTTTGTTGGAGTGGAAATTGTTAGCAGAACGAAGAAATGAAAATAATTAATTCCCCCGAGTAGGAATCGAAAGTCCAACTATTTCGTTCACAGTAAAACAAAGTGCTCCACGGCCAAAAAAATTCCAAATTTTTAGCCGAGTGGTTTTGTAACATAATTTTACAATAAATTTTGAAAAACCAAAAAAAAAACAGTATATATCTGACAAACTATAAAGTGAATGTTTTATAAAAGAAAATGTGAAGAATTTGGTGCACAAAAGCATGGGTTAAAGTTTATATAAAACTCTTACGTTACTCAGTGAGTGATATACGACGTCTTAGAACGCTGACATTCTCTTGTAAGTTCCTTGGGGAATGTTAATAATATATAACCAGGAAGGACATAGTGTGTTAGTCTCGCCCTGATATTGTGATTGATTGGTTTGAATGTACCTTCAGAATTCAGCGAAAATAGGGGAACAGAAGTGTCTTAATGAGAACAGAGTGTCACTAGGTTCCCATGTTCCCTCTGCCTACTCTACTATGTGCGGGATACAGCGTGGAACTAAAAAATATATATTTAAAATGAATATCTAATGATAAGTTATTTATATCTCGTTATCCTATTTCTCGAAATTTGGGAGAACGAGGAGTGGTTCTGCCGCCACATGTAAAATATGCACAAATATATAAAATTCACAATATTCTAAGCAAAAATAATCACTTACAATATAGGCAATCAAATTCCTATAAAATCTCAATTGCTAAGTACTTTAAAATCAAATCGTCTCAGCTATTCAAGGACAAGGCAACCTTACAATAAAGTTTCAGCCACAATCATCAATATCGATAGTTTGTAAACAAGTGGAATGTTTTGAGCAAGTCCTCGAGCTGAATACGCTTTGTACCACTTTCTTATGTAATTTTTAATTTGAATGTGAATAATTTAGTGTTTATCAATGTAGTATAAACAATCAATGTATACTACGGTTCGATTCTTATTCGGAGGAATTAAATATTTTTATTTTCTCGCTTCGGTAACATAACAAAGAGCGGCGTTGAGTTCTCAACTCTCTCTCTCAACACTCAACACGAAATGTCTCGAAAATTGGGCGAATAGTAGGCAACGAAATATTTTATCACTAGCTTAGATTTATTCTAATACATTGATACATGCCTCCAATATTAAATGTTTTTGCTATCATTAAAACAACCAAAGCGAAGACCTTAAATGAAGCTTTTATATTCTGAAATATATCCCATTGGACATTTTAACAAATAATGAACTCTCGTCTCTTTCTTACTCATTTCACTTAGTACAATAATTTGCATCAAGTAATGTATCTATTTAGATACAAGGTAAAAGATTACACTAAATAAAATCAGCTTCACGCTGTATCCAGCACACTGCAGGGTGGGCAGAGGAAATCTAGTGTTAGGACACTCCGTACCCCACTTTTTGCGACATTCTGGAGGCATTGCCTGTTGAGTAGCAGAACTCAACGCCGTGCTTGTCCTCGACACCAGAATGAAGAAATGGAAATATAAATTTAAGTAAATATTTCAGAGGATTATACTATAACAAACATATTTCAGATATGCTATAATATTTTAGCGTACGCTAGATCTCATCGCACGTAACGGGGTAGGCAGAGGGAACCTAGTATTAAGACACTCCGTACACCGCTGTGCGATTCCGTGTTGAGTGGCTCAACGTCGCGCGCTCTTCTTGTTACCAGAACGGGAAAATAAAAATAACTCATTTGCACGACTCCGAATCAAACCCACACTCATAGTGCTTACGTATAATATTTTAAGTTATTATATTACATAGAAATAGAGATATCTTATTAAAACTACTACGTCAAATGCATCTGATTGTACCAATATCGCAACCAAGTTTGATTGACTTTGAAACCGATATCGGTGTTTAGTTCGCAAACAAGATCTGTGGAACGCATTACGTCGATAGCAATAACCGTAATCGTGCAGTGAAAGGTACACATACATTTTTTAGTAGTTAATTCGACTCTTATAAGTAAATATTTTGAGGCTATCGGGGTACAGTGTTACATCCTCTGTCCGAATTTTTCTAAATAAATTCTGCTTCGGAAATGTTGCTCCCTGATAAATGTTGTCCCACAGCCTGAGAGCAGGTAAGTGAAAACTAGAGAGTTTTCAGTAGAAGTCCCTTAAAAATTGGTTTAGTTGTTCCGGAGATTAGCCTGGATAAAAAGAAAGATAGACAAAACGAAAAAGAAATTGTATCGTATAAATAACTAAATTCTCAAAACTTAAAAAATCTTTTTTAGTAAAAATATTAACGGTATTTTTCGTACCTCATATTTAATGGCGATGTTACCAATCGTAGAGTATTCCTAAGCGATATTAACAGTCCCAAACAAAGCGTTCGACTACAAATGAAGTCGCCATAAATTTTCTATTCATGAAAATTTCAATATGTATTTTAAAAGGTAATGAATCTAAAATAAAAGGTTATTTAAAAAAAAAAACGAAGTTATAAATAGCTTCTTGTAGCTTCATGTAACAGGGAAGGCAGTGGGAACCTAGTATTACGACAATCTACTATTCACTTTCTGAAATTTTCGAGACAAAACATGTTGAGTACTTGAACTGAAAGCAGCAATTTGGCTTGTTACCGGAGGTAGAGTAGAGTTCCCCGGAGTGGGTATAGAGCCCACAGTGCGCCGCGACGTTCTTAATTCGTATTGGTACCTCTACACTATAATAATATTATATATTAATAATAATGGTCATTCACTACACTATAGACTGAGATCTCAGTGCTCCCAGACCTACGTCACTTTAACAAATCGAACATTTTGAGGATTAATAGTAATGTAGTTAAGAAGATATGCATACTTACTAATTTGAAAGTGGGGCTCTTTCAGAGGTATCGCCAACTAAATCTCTCTGGTTCGATTTGAGAACTTCCTTTTGTATTGTATAGTCCATGAATCGAAGAAGGCTTTATAATAAGCTATAATACATAATGCCACGCCCAATAGGAGTAGAGTATGAATAAAAAATATGCAAATGGAGAGCTAGAGAGCTTCCGGTATTTGCGCTATGTGAACCATTTTTGTTGCGCAAAAACAGCTTTGCTTTTGCATGTTTAGCATATATGTATATCAGATAAGTAAAAGTCAAGTATCAAAATAAGTAATACATTCCTCTAAGGAGTCCTCTAAGGAGGAATATAATGTATCTTTTCCACCTGTCGAACGTGAAGTTAACGCTGTCAGTCCTACTGGCTTTTTCATCGCCATCAGATGTGGTACTCTGTTCATAAGTAATCACAGGTTGTTTGAGAAAGGGCCGCAATTCATAAGGAATTGAGACAACATACTTAATGTTAAATACTTATTTAGAGTTTTTCTTCTCAATTCCTTACGAATCAGTATTAGCTCCACGCTGTATTCTGCATGTAGCAGGGTAGACAGAGGCAGCCTAGTGTAAGGACACTCTGCTCTTCACTTTCTTCCGTATTCTGGTGGTATTGCGAGTTGAAACGAGCGAAGAAATGGCTGGCCTCAAAATGATTAGGACGAAATGAGATTTTCCATTTAAGCCTTAAGTCGTCGCAAACAAAGTTATGGGCAACGACTATTTTGCACACATAAAACATACGTTTTAATCTTTTAAAGTAAACTCTTCTAGTTTTTAATATCTTAAAGTATTCTTAGTATTTCTCAATGTGCACTCCTATTTTAGCCAAATATTTGCATATGTTAGAGCTAAGAGAAATGAATAAGGCATTGAGTACACTGAGTTCTGTATTAAAAATCACTTAATATTTAAATGATATAATAACCATTATAGTGGTCTGTTTGAAAATGTCAATGATGTCGAAAAGCGATGCTAGTACGTACTAAGTGGTAAATTTTTTAAAAAGCTTATTTTTTGTCCAGATATAGACTTCAAATTAAAATTGCTTAAACGAGAAACAAATTATAAATTTTATAATCTACACATATTTAATGTTTTTCATTCCATTATTTTATATTATCCATCGTTCTGGTAAAATACCATAAAAAAACATAAAGTTCAAAAAAAATATTGTCTACAATTTTTATTCTTCACTGTATCCCACATATTACAGGGCAAGCGAAGGTAACCTAATGATAACATACTCTGTTCCGCAATTTTCGAGACTTCGTCGGTTTATTGGCGGAGCTCAGCGCTACGCTTTGTTCTCTCACAAAGTGAGCATATAGAAATAATTAATTCCCTCGAGTGAAAGTATTAGAGAAATAATTAGTTCCCATCAAACTGATGCCACAACAGTCTGATGCTGAACCGCTCATTGGCCTTTTAATTTATATTATAAGTTTTACCCTATAAAAGAGTGTAGTATGATTATGTTTATTCATCTTAAATCACTTAGTAAAGTATTGAGTAATAAATTTCAATTTTCATTATTATAGACAAACATTTTTTTTTTTATCTAAATGAATTTATGTCGAAACTCTTTACCCTAGACAGATAACCTAACTCGTGTCGACGTAATTTATTTTGAAAAATCGATATAATTCGATTACGTATAAGGTAACGAGTGTTTGAATGGTATCCAAAAACCACGGAATACGCTACGGTCACATTTGTATACGTTTTCTGAAATATATCTTTAGTATCTAAGTACACTTAAATTACCTGTAAATAAAAGTAAGTAAAGAGGAAAAAAGAAATGGACTAATTTGAATTAAAATAACTGCCTGTTCAAATAAGTGTACCTCCAACTTATTAGTAAGCTATACGCCGTGTATAGTAGCAGCGGTGGTAGTGTATTCCACAATTAATGATACCGAACACGCGTTGGTTCCCTCGTGCCTTGTGAGTTGTGGCTGTAGTGTGAGGCTTGATTGGTCACGTGGAGTATCTATGAGTATTTTACAATTTTGTGACGAAATCGCTTCACGCTTTTTCCCGTAGGATAAACAGAAGGAACATAACGTTATGACCGTTTTGGAGTTTTGGAGACATTGAGGGTTGATAGGTGGACCTCAACATCTAAAAATGTTTGTTAAACTGGAGGAAAATGAAAATATTTTTTTAGCTTCACGCTGTATCCCGCACAGAGCACGGTAGGTACAGGGAACCTGGGAACCTAGTGTTAATGCACTCCGTCTCTATTAAGAAACTTCCGTTTCCCATTTTTCGCTAAAACCTAAGCTCTCCTTAATTTATATTATTGTTAAAAAGAAATCATCTGCATATAAAATTACAATTACATTACCATTACCATTTACAATGGTTCCTGAATATTTTATTCAGGCTACGACATACGGACGGATGGACAAACCGTAAAAAATATGTAACCTGACAAATGTTCCTGATTGTATATTTCTATTCAATGTAAAATTTTGCTAGAAATACATTTCATTTTCATAACTAAGCTAGTTCCCGTGCACCAGCTGTATTAAAACGTCTAAACTAAGTTCACATTTATTTGAGTTTGCGAGTAAGCAGAAGCAGCGCAATCTAGTATTATTATTAACCTTTTTCCTTATATTTCATTTCATAAAAATATTTATTCTCAGCTTCACGAATCTCTTTGCTCGAATTCGGCATATTGTGAGTGTTGAAACACAACGCCGCACTGACCAAACTGGGGAAATGAATTATATAATAAATTTTCCTGAGTGGTAATCAAATGAATTATTCTATAGAATTTATATCACTAGGTACTATCACATTACGATACAAAATGTTAGTGACTAAAGTAAAGTTACTGACACGTTAACATTAAAAAAATAATAAAAAGCTCGTAAAAAAATATAATACCTTTTTATATATAAGACGAATATTTATCAGAAGTTTATTTATCAGAGAAATTAGAAACAGGTCAGCCGATATTTCGATTTTTTTGGATAAATCGGATTCTTAAAAAAAATTGGAAAATACAGTTCGATTGTTGGGCTTGATTTTTTTTCTCAATATAGTTTAATAGTAGGCCTTTTGTAGATAATAGTTTAAAACTATATTCTACAAATTGGAAATAACATCGCAATAAAAATCATTTTTAAGTAAGCAATTTTTAACAAACATTTTATCAAAAATTTTCAAGAGCTGTAGCGAAAAAACTGCTGCTGCTGGTGATTTTTTTTTAAGTTATCTTAGGAATAATCTCTTGAAAGTTTCATAAACTTAGATCAATGACAACATGTTATAAAATGTACTCAAATCATGAAACATTAAAAAATTACTACTAAAAATATTTTTTACCCTACTAAAAATATTTTCTAAGGCCGTCGTGGTGCAGTGTGACAGTGGCGTGTGACTGCAAACACGATAGTTGTGGATTCCATCCACACAAAATTTGGTGTTAAGTTTCACTACTCAATACACAATGTTTATTTTTATAGAATAGGCAAGGCAAACGAGGGTTCACGTTACGTGATGGTAAGAGATCACCGCCGCCCACGACCCCGTGTAACACCGAAGGAACTACAGGAGTGTTGCCGGTCTTTGAGACGCAGATAAACGCGCTTTTTAAGGTACACACACAGTTAGGCCATGCTAAAAAATCATATATATATATGTAATTTGATAATAGTGATATGTGATGAACTAAATATAAAAAAATAATAATATGATAGTAAACACTCCAAGGAAGGAGAAGAAGGCCGTATTAGTTAAAAAATATTCAAAAAATTACAATGAAAAATATTTTGAATATTTAAAATTTAGTTGCAGTTTAGTTGAAAACTTGATCTTGAAAAAATTGGAATTTAACCCACAACCTATCGGGTAAACAATCGCGCGTTTGTTCCCCTGCGCCACGACTAGCCTCAAAGATACAAAATATAAGATTTATATAGATATAAACTGACATGTAATAGCTCACCCGTCAGTTTGTGTAAAAGAGGATTAAACGTGATTCGAATACACATATCGATATACGTTTTGATTTCACGTTATAGGAGATAAAAATTGCATATAATTTTTTTCATTAAACATATCTTATAGGATAGTAAATGAAACTACAAAAAATGGCATAGGCCACCTTTTAAGACACTCCGTTCCCTACTTTCCGCCGAATCTTTCGAGGCGTTACGTGTTGAATGGCCGAACTGGACGTCGGGCTGGGTTCCAGAGCAAAGAAATGAAAATATTGATAAGTAAAAAGGATTGAACCCGCAATAGCCGCGTTACCGTCACACCCTTGTGCCCCTGCACCAGAACGGCCTCAATAGAGCTAAAGTATCAAAATATTAAACAACATAAAGTAGCTATTAAAATTGAGGTCGTCGCGTTGTAGCGCAATATTTAGCCATAAACACGACGGTTGTCTCTCGCATCTTAGCTTCACGGTATATCCCGCATGTAATAGGAAAAGCAGTGGAAACCAAGTGTTGAAACACTCTGTTTCCCACTTTGCATTTAATTTTTTAATTAAATTTAAATTAGCTTGAATGGAGAAACTTAAAGAAGCGAGTTGTACGTTCTATTTTTAGTTTCTCGCGCTGGTAACAAGACGCGGCGTTGTCCAACAAGACAGAACTCAACACGGAATGTCTAGAAATTTATACATAAAATTAGATAACGGAGTGTCTTGACACTAGGTTTCCTCAAAAAAATAATGCGATTTTTGGAGGTTTCTTTAAAAAACTTCCAGTACTTGTGAATGTTCATTTTTAAGATCTTTATTTTTGTTTAATATCTGCAGAAAATCTTGCTCATTCCCTTCTCTCAGAAGTTGTTCGTACTGCATCCTAGACTTTAGCTCCTGAAGCATCAGTTGAAGCTTATCCTCCACCTGATGAGCCTTGGCACCGCGGGTCATCATTTTATTAATGTAATTTATGCAATAATATGCGTTGCAACTGTAAGTTAAGGCAGTACTAACTTGGTTACTTAGTTTATAAATGTATATGTGTATACATAGTGTATAGAGAGCAATAAAAATGCAATAAGTAAAGAAGTAAGATGATAAAATTTTTAAATATAATTCGTTACATCCGCGATGACAGCTGACGTACAGTACACAGCACACTTTAAAGTTTCAAAGTGTAATGTTATTGGTATATAAACACAATAATAAATTTCTATTTCAGAGATTTTTTCACAAATTACAAAATATCCAATACAAAAATAAAATATCGTAGTTTACAATCTGTCAATGTCACCAGGAGCCGCTGGATGCAAAAAGTCCTGGACCGATGGATGATGGTGGACGATGAATTATAAAGGACATATTATTTGAAAAAAAAAATCATTCCACCTATTATATATCACTTTTAAAATATTTCACGTTAAGAACTCTTTAGGTACTTCGTGAAATTTACTGGTCCTAAAGCCTTTCTTTATTTTCTTTCCAATAAAAAATGTCCTTGGTCTCAGTAAAACGACTATACATCAGAACAAAGCGTGACCTCAGTTTATTGTTGTGGTAATTGCGTTATTCTTATCGTAATTAAAACCTAATTTCAAAAAGCTTGAAATAATTAAAATTATTAATATTGTAATGTAACACGAATACGGGGGAAATTAGCTTAATTTCACTTCTATATTTACATTTACATTGTACATTTTATTTTAATATTTTTTAACATTTTTAAAGTGTTATTCCACGCTTAGGAAAGAAAAATACTTACTAAATTTGAACGTAGCGAGATAAAATTTGAACGTAGCGAGATTTGAACCCGCGCCTCTTTGGAAATCGTCCAAGCGCTCTGACCAACTAAGGCACGGTAAACGTATAATTTTCTATTCTTATACAGTGATAGTACCAGCTTTTCCTTTCACAATATTAACATGGCCAGCTTTATCTTCTACTTACAATATTATGTTGTTGTGTTCAATATTTAATAAATCGAATACAAAAATAAAATATTAAGGATGATGGGGAAACAAAAAGTGTGACTGTAAAATCGACTGGTTGTAGGTTCGATTCTTCGCTCTGGTGTCCGCGTCTGTCTGGTGTCTGAGTTCCGCCACTCAAGACGCAATGCTTCCAGGAGTCGGAAAGTGGGGAACGGAGTGTCTTAACACTAGATTCCCTACCTGCGGGATATAGCGAGAAGCTGAAAAAAAAATATGCTATTGCCATCAGTATAATAGGGTAGGCCGGTTGTCATAAAACCGTATAAACTGGTTTAGGCCAAGTCACTGACGTTACACCTACACTATATATGAACATTTACATAAATACAAAGATCAGCTTAGACCTAGCGGATTGTTCTATATCTATATTACAAAGCATCCCTTCCCGAAATGCGTAAATATTATTACCATTTGACCACGTGGAAATATCTGTAAGCTGGTAAAAGATAAAGCAACAGATTTCATTTCTTTTTTAATTTTGAAAATTTATTTTTAGGGTAAACGATTTACTCCATAAAAGGGTTTATTAAAACCACGTCGATGATGAAAGGTGGAAATTTGAACACAATTAATACACTTTGCATAATCTGTATATTTTAATCTTCGCAGCTAATCTGTAATATTGAGGACATCAAGGGTTGGGATGAGCTTTTAATTATCACTATAAGCCAAGGATTATAAGATTTATAGAATGCTTTTTGTTAGTTCTTATGGTGGATTATCGGAAATTGAGATATTTTACGAAAAATTGTATATAACTATTGGGGTGCAGTGGAACATCGTCAGGCTGTAAGTACGAAGGTTGTAGAGTCTATAGACATGTAAACAAATAAATTGATTTAATTTTTCCGATTTGGTGAAAAAATTGCAGGGTACACAGAGGAAATATGGGAAACCTGGCGTTAGGATACTTCGTTGCCATTAAAACACTTCCGTTCCTTACTCTTAAGATCCGTTCTTTACTCTTAAGATCTGGAGGACTTGGTGCTGAGTTGCGAAACTCAACGCCGCTGCCTTGTTACCAAAGCGGGACAATGGAAATATTAAATATTTTTGTCTAAAACCACAACCTATTGCGTTTAAAATTGGACGCTTGTGCGCCCCCTGCGCCACGATTTTCTTCAATGTTTATGTATAGGCAACGGAGTGTCTTAGATGTAACTTCCCTCTGCCTATGTGAAACTGCTCATATTATAAAATGAACAATTTTTTTAATACCCTTATTTCACCTTTATATTGAAGTAATTCATCGTTACTTTGATGTTAAATTGTTCATACGAGAAATTAATAATAC
The DNA here is from genome assembly GCA_013421005.1 of Heliconius erato x Heliconius himera. NCBI lineage: Eukaryota > Metazoa > Arthropoda > Insecta > Lepidoptera > Nymphalidae > Heliconius > Heliconius erato x Heliconius himera. The sequence continues at coordinate 28,328 of JAATLQ010038060.1, read as the reverse complement.
CTATCATGAATTTATAAGTTAAATTAATGAACTAACTGCTCAGATAGTTCATACAATTTTCATACAAACCTAGTCGCTTTGTTAAATTTATATATATTTTACAGCACAGTCCAGGCGCACATGTTGAAATGATATTATTTATTAATATTTTCATTACGTCGCTCTCTTAAAGCGCGGGGTTGAGTTCCGTTACTCAATATGCTATGCCTCGAAAATTCAGCGGAAGTGGGGAACGGAGTTTTATGTTCCCTACGTTCCCCCTGCCTTCGCTACTGAATGCAGGAAACAGCGTGCAGCTAAAAAATGCTTCGAATGACGGAACTCAACACCGGGTTTTGCCTCGTTACTAGAGCGTGGAAATGAAAATATTAATCATCAGGGGCATCTACCCCACAACCACCGCGTTTAAGGCCTGTTGTTTTTTACTTTTTTTATATTTTTTGGTGTATCCTCTATATTTTATACATCAAAATATAATAAACGTTGTAAATATAGCATCCTAGTTAATGGCGTCCGGGCGTTTCCCACAGCGATAGTTTTGTTTACCGTGTAAAGTATACTGTATTTATGTTTTAAAGTGTACTATAATATTATTTTTAAACATCATTTCACTTCTCTTAATAATATTTTATTGTACACAGGCTTATAAGCTTCAAAATTATAATTAAACAAAGATAAACAAATTGTGGCCATCGCCTTGAGATTTCCATTTAGTTCCCCGCTCAGGTAGGCATCGCAGCATCAACTTTTACTATGTTTAACATTTTTAAAGTGTTATTCCACACTTAGGAAAGAAAAATACTTATTTAGAAAACGTATAAAAATTTGAACGTAGCGGGAGTCGAACCCGCGCCTTCTTGAAACCCACCAGAACCTGGTCGGTTTCCAGGAGGCGCGGGTTCGAGTTTCTAAATACGTAAGTTTTACTATGACTCAACACGCAATGTCTCGATAATTCGGCGAAAAGTGTAGAGCGGAATGTTTTTACTCTAGATTGATTTAGTCTACCCTACTCGAACCTGTATCTCGCATGTGGGTAAGCCATTACCCATATGCGAGATACAGCGTGAAGCTATTTTTTTTAGATTAACACTGTTACCGCACATAGTAGGCTGGGCAAACGCAACTGGCCTCCCTCCGCTCCCATTAAGACACTAGCGTTTTTTTGGCTTTCCCCCAAATTCTTATTTAGTGGTGGAACTCAATGTAGCTATTATACTATTTATTAGTATTTTTTTTTCCTATATTTAATCATCGTGTTTATATTATCACTACAAAACGACGTCCACCATATATTCTTAATATAGTAAAGTCTATTTCTTAATTTCAATTTCTATGTTTTCCACGTAAAAATTATGTAAGTATCTATAATAATAATATTTTCCAAACTCCCTATTCACATAACTCAATAATAAATAAGTAGATCCTTCGATACGAATATTATTATTACACGCGATTGATTTTCATTGGTATCAATTTAGTTGCCATGTTTATTTTACTTTTTTCCCTATTCTTTTGGTAATTTGACAATAATATGTATTTGAAATAAGATAGATAATATTTTTTTTATTTAGTTAATTAGCATCTTTATTCACATAATATATTATTTTTTATACAAATATACTACATTCACGCTGTATACCACACAAAGCAGTTTAGGCAGAGTGAACTTGGTAATTTAGTGTTTTTTTTTTTAATTTTAATTCTTACACTACAGACTAATTTATATCCATACCTTTTATTATTTTTGCATTTCTTTTAATACTTTTTATTCTGTAGCTATTACCTAGAACTAGACTTATGTTATTACATACATAAATTTCTACATTTATACAATATCTCATTAAGACAGTCGGTAATCTAGCGTTAACACACTTTCGTTCTCCAATTTCCATCACATTCTGTGGGCATTGCATATAGTGGCTGAACTCAACGCCGCGCATTGGCTTGTCTTCAAAGCGGAAGGAAATAAAATATTTCATTCTCTCAAATTGGAATACCAACCACACTGTTGCCTTTACGAACGCGCGTATGCAGCCGCTGACCCACTATCCCACAATGACCCCATCATCCATGGGAGAAATACATATTTTTATTATATTTTTTTTATTATAATTTCTTTTTATGTATTGCGAAATGTATCCAAGAGCTAATATTGCTGTTAGAGATCAATGTTACAAACATTGGTTCAATGTCACAGTCCTCTGAAGTCCAAGATGAGAGGATGCCCCAAAGTATACCATTTAAAACTACTGGAGCACCGATATCTCTCTGAAAATGTAAAAATAAAAAAAATATTTTTAACATTTTTAAAGTGTTAATCCACACTTAGGTAAGAAAAATACTTATTTAGAAACCGTATTTTTATATGGTTTCTAAATAAGCATTAAAAATATTGTTTGATTATATTGCAAATAAATAGTATAATAGAAATTGCAAGGGTAAAGCAAGTTTTTGGCAAATGTAATATTTGTGAATCAAATCGCCACTTTTTTATTTTTCCACTGTAATAAGCCAAACACGACGATGAATTCCGCTCAACATGTAATGTCTCGAAAAGTGAGTGGTATATGGCTAGTGGTAGTAATATATGGCTAGGGTATTTTATTTAACAATTTCCTTCTGCCTGTCCTGCTATATGAGGGATAGAACGTGAAGCAAAAAAAAATGATTTAGTTATTTTTACTAATTATCTCCCGTACCTCTTTCTCCATTACTTTTCTACCTCTTTCTCTTGCCATATCATACTTAGAATTATTAAAATTAGCAGCTAAAAAGAAATTTTATTCTACTAACCTGACAGGGATCCCTGTCTACCCCTGGATCCAAGCACATTAAAGCTGTACTTTTGTTTCCAAATAATGTTTCTAGTTCTTCCGAACATTGTTCCTGATCAGTTGGAAGTAGACGAGACACTTTAATAGTGCGGTCTATATTATAAAAATCGTTCACGGTGTGTTTCACCTTAAATATGAATTTTATCTGGTTTAAATTATTTAAAACATGTTTATTTTTAGTATAGTTATTTATTTTGTATAATTAGTAATTTTGTAGATCGTCATAGAACAATGGTCCAACATCTGATTGTATACATAATGGTTGTTGTTTCCATGTCCACTCGGAGATTATTATATTATATATATTTTTTTTTATTTTCTGGAATAAAAAACAACTTGTATGATGAAATCACCTAATTACAGTAATAATCATTACCTTTGGATTAGACCACGAAGGAACAATAAAATGTGACGCTGCCATTTTCCTAGGTTTTTTCTGAAGTCTAATCGGATGTAAACTGTCAGTCAATTTTACAGGTTGTGACAATTTAATAAGAGCAACGTCAAATAAAGGCTTGCTATCGTCAAAGTAAGGATGAATTGTGACAAACTTGACAGGTAGTACGTATCCACCTGTGTTATACTTTGTCGAACCAAGGCGAACGCGAAGAGTCCTTGTAGACTCATGTATGCTGGAAAACATAGGAAAAGTATGTAAAGCTTGGCATGTGAAGTGATTTATAACAAAGTTATTATATTATAACAAAGTTATATCAGTAAAGAGGCCAATCGTTTCACAGCGGCACGAAGTGTGACTGTAAAACCGACTGGTTGTGGGTTCGATCCCCACTTGAGGAAATTAAGCGCGGCGTTTAGTTCTGCCTCTTAACACGCAATGCCTCCAGAATGCAGCAGAAAGTGGGGAGCGGAGTGTCTTAACACTAGGTTCCCTCTGCCTACCCTGCTTTGTGCGGGATACAGCGTGAAGCTTATTTTTTATATTATAATATATCCCGTACGATAGATGAAAACAGTAAAATATATGTATAGAAAATCTGTAATCTTGATTACATAAAGTGGTTCGACGGACTCCAAGGTTTTTCAATGCCCTTAAAATTATTTTTTATTTAATTTGAATTTGGCGGAAAATGGTTAACGGAGTGTCTTAACACATGCTGTGAGCTGGATACACCGAGTCTCTACAAAAATACATCATGAAGATTACTATTACAAAATAATTTTATATAATGATACTCACGTATACAACGAGTCGGCACCTGTCAACACCCAGCTCTCATCGATCAAAGCTCCTGAACTCAAATATGCCGTTTTTTGTAATATGGCGGCAATGTAGGGATATTCATTGCTTGTAGTAGCGTATAACTTTCCAAATGACGTATTAGATTTTAAAGTCGTTATCGTTTTTATTAGAAAAGTGGACACAAACATTACTATAAGAACTCTCATTGAACTAAATTTGGAGGGTATTCTTGAAAAATATTAACGAAGGTGTTAGATATACATTCTGAGCGTAAACCGCACTTTTGTGGGTTTGATTTTCACGTTATTTTGACGCTCTGGTAACAAGGCAAAATGCTACGTTACTTTCCGCCACTCAAGACACAATGATTTCTTAAAATTAGGAGATGCGTGGGGGACAGAGTGTTTCAACACTACCTAACATCAGTCAAACCTGCATACAACGTAAAGCTATCAGTATACACACATGAATACATTTTAAATTTTAAATTATATATAAAAATTGGAGCTACGTCGGAAGACAATGCCTTGCTATATATATTTATGTCCCTGAAGTTAAATCTCTTGAACGCCCAAAAAAGCAAGACATGAGAGCCCAAAGAGCTGACCATCATGATGTTTGACTGTGTAAAGTAGTTAGTTGACTCGGACGGAAAACCCTGGCAGGAAAAACTGGGATTAAAAAAGGGGAAGTTATGAATTCAAATCACCAGTGAAAGAATGGTAATTTTAAAATCCAGTAGTTTCCTTTAGTCATATAAAAACGAGATAAACTGGAAATGCGTAAATCAAATCTTGCTTGATTCTTTCTCCCTCCATATACAGAGTGTTCGAACAATAAATCATTATTTTTCTTAAGGAAATTTACATCCTCGTAAAACCAATATGAAACACCATTAAAAACAACTTCTATATATCGAATTGACATCGAATGTATTATGCAAGTTATAAATTATATATTTTAGTTGTTATTTAACGCTGAGTTAAGCTTATTTTTATTAAATATTATTTTTATTTTCATGCTGTATACCGCATAAAGCAGGCAGACGTTCCCTTAGGTATCTTATTAGGTATCCTTTCTGCCACCGTTCTTTAACTGCGCTCAATTTTTAAACTTTGCTTGTTATCTCGCGGAACTTAACGTATAAAAGATAAATTATATAGGTGTAAAATGATATTGGTGCAAAAAAGGATGAAATTAGAATTTAAACTATCGTTTTATATAAAACACTTCCGTATCATACCGCTAAAACTATATGATGAAGAACTGGAACTGTCATGTAAGTTCCTTGGGGAATGTTAATACCAGGAAGGGGATAGTGTGTATGTCGCGCCCTGACATTGTGAATGATTGATTTTAATGTGGGAAGCACTTAGAGAGAATTTCCCAAAATTCCTACGGGATGAAAAAAAAAATGCAATGCCTTCAGAATTCAGCGATAATTGAGGAACGAAAGTGTAAACATACAATACGTTTAAACTATTATAGGTTCCTGATGTATACGGAATACAACGCGAAGGTAAAAAATATATTTTTATTATTTAAAATTAAAAACTACTAATTAATAGATTTTTCAAAATTTGGCAGAAAAAAAGAGTTTCTCTGCCTCTACCACATATAAACGACGCATAAATACAAAAATATCCTAATATTCTATACAAATATAGACTCCCATACCTCTACAGAAATCTCAGCTACCAAGTACTTTAAAATGGAGTCGTCTCAGCTATTCAACGGCAAGCCAACCTTACAATAAAGTTTGAACTACAATCATCAACATCGATAGTTTGTAAACAAGCGAAATGTTTTGAGCAAGTCCTCGAGCTGAATACGCTTTGTGCCAATTTCTTGTGTGAATTTTTGATTTTAAAGTGAATAATTGGGTGTTTGTCAATGTAGTATATATAAGTTATCATTTAGATTTTTTTGCTCTGGTAGCTAAACAAAGAGCGGAGTTGAGTTCCGCCACTCGACACGTGATGTTTCGAAAATTGGACGTATAGTGCGAAATGAAATATCTTAACACTAGTTCACGTTTAGTTCTATTACATTGATAAATGCCTCCAATATTAGATTACTCTTATATATCTTCCATGTACAACTAGCGGTCAGGTACAATTTTATTATATGTATGTGTAATTTTTTGTCAATCATTATCATTTCATTCATTTTTTGTGTGTGTAATTTTTTGTCATTATAATAATCGAAGCGAAGATCTTCTGTGACGAAGGTGGATGGCGAGAATTCTTTATTGGGATGGAAGTAAAACTAGCGTTTAAAACTATGTTTACATTCCAAAGGTTTACAAATTTGTGTACATCGTACAATAGATACACTCTATTTTATACTTTTTTTTATTAAATAAGTATTATGTATATATAAGAAATTCAAGGTTTAAACTCTTTTATTACATGTTTTTTAGCTTAACACTTATTAAGAAAATGTACGTTTGAGGCCAGTCGTAGCGTAGGATCACAAAGTGTGACTGTAACATCGACTGGTTGTGGGTTCGATCTTTACTCGAGAAAATGAACTATTTATTTACATTTATATTTTCATTTCTTCGCTCTGGTGTCGATGCAACGTTTCGCCACTCAACACGCAATGCCTCCAGAACTCGGCGGAAAGTGGGGAACGGAGTGTCTTAACACTAGGTTCCCTCTGCCTACACTGCTGTGTGCGGGATACAGCGTGAAGCTGGTTTTTTTAAGTTTAGATAACTTACAAAGCTATGCAGCATTTTGTATTATTACATAAAAATTATTACGCCATATTATAAATTGTATAAAAAATATTAAAAATATAAAAAAATACTATTGATTTACTTTATTTAAATATAATCCTTTTTTGACTGAAACTGTTGAAATATTAGGCCTTGCTTAATATTATCTAAAAATTAACTTCCTAATAAATCAATAAGATCATCTCTGTCGACCTCTACGATTTGTTTCTGATGAACTATAAGATACAGGTCGAGGTTAAGCGCGGCGTTGAGTTCTGCCACTCAACACGCAATGCCTCCAGAATTCGGCAGAAAGTGGGGAACGGAGTGTCTTAACACTAAATTCCCTCTGCCTACCCTGCTGTGTGCGGGATACAGCGTGAAGCTAATTTAATTTAATTTAATTTAATTTTTTTTTTATAAGATACAGGCTTATAAGGTCTTAGAGATTCTCCTGATACAACTGCACTATACTTTCGATACCCTTTTATACCTTTTATTGACCTTGGTTGACCTTCGAAAACACACTATCAAAGATTCAGGGGGAAGGTCACGTCAAAAGCATGAAGACTCCCCGGAGAGCATGTATGAAGAGGTTGTTGAAAGTGGGCGAGGCGAAAGAGGTATGAGACCGTAGCGTTTGGCCCTTCGTTCTCTCTGTCTACCTCGCTAGAAATACAGCGCATAAACCATATCACCGCGTGAGAGTAGCTGCAATTATTTAGTAAAAAAAACAACAGATTCATTTCGTCTTGTAATTTTTATATTTTATATTTAAGGTGAACGATTTACTCTTCAAAAGGGTTTATTAAAACCACGTCGATGATGAAAGGTGGAAATTTCAACACAATTAATACACTTTGCATAATCTATATATTTTAATGTTCGCAGCTAATCTGTAATATTGAGGACATCAAGGGTTGGGATGAGCTATTAATTATGACTATAAGCCAAGGATTATAAGATTTATACAGTGTTTTGTGTTAGTTCTTGTGGTGGGTTATCTGCATCACGCACACAGCAGGTAGGCAAAGGAAGTCTAGTGTTAACTGACGAAACTCAACGCCGCGCTCTGTTTCGACAACAGAGCGAAGAAATGGAAATATAAATTTAGGTAAATTTAGGGATCGAACCCACAACCAGTAGCGTTTACAGTCACACTTTCTGGCCCTGCGCCAAGACTGGCCGCTTATTAGAAATAAATAATTATATTATTATATATATGAAAAATTAGACGTGCCCATCGTCTTGCAGTGGAACATCGTCAGGCTGTAAATGCAGTAGTTGTGGTTTCGATTCACATGTAAATAAATGATTTTCATTTTTCATTTTTATGCAAAGTGGTAAGCTATTGTGCGATATTAAATAAAACTCTTTAATTTGATTCTAATTATGTGCTCATATTAATGTTATCGAAATCAATTATCTTTTATTTGAAATATAGAGCAAAATATAGAATATTTTTTTTGGAAATAAAATCAAACATTTGTATATACGTATGTATCTTACTTTATTTAGTTTCTGTATCTTGCACATAATAGGGTAGGCAGAGGGAACATAGCATTTAGACTCCGTTCCCATTAAGATACTTCCGTTCCCCACTTTACGTCGATTCTGGATACATTGCGTATTTAACCCTAGATTACTAACCTTCGTCGATTCGACGACGCGGATTTGTTTAAATCGCATTAACTTTTGTGCGTGCGATCGTACGCCTTTCATACTTTAGGTAATCTCTGTCGACCCATTGCCCCCTCGACTGATGATAATGTTTTGAGCGCAGGGGGCCCGTGAGCGCCATTCTACCAACCATGGCTCGTCGAATCGACGAAGGTTAGTAATAACGTCATATTTTGTATTATTGAGTTAGCTTATATTTGCGTAATTATTTGCATTGTTTATTTATTCTGTTTATATTCAATGCTATTTGTGATTCGTTGTTTAGATGTGATTTGTCAGTTATTATTACAAGACGACAGCGGTATAGAAAATTCATCAGGGAGTGAGGCAGAAGACCACTTTGAGGCTGATCCTGCTTATGAAACAGATGGTGAAGATGAAGTTTCTACTTTGACCTAGCAGCAACTTTCAGGTCAAGATAGTCAGATACAAAGTAGTGATGCAATTCCTTGTTGAATTTTACAAGGAAACTAAAGGAGGTGTAGGCAAATTGGAATTGGATGTGTTTCCTTGCTTCCTGCAATAGAAAAACACACTGGCTATTGTGCTTTTTGTTGCCATTTTATAGACTGGTAAACATTGCTTATGTAAATAGTTACGTTATTAATGTAAGTTATAATATATATAAGTTAACAAAAAGCCTTTATCGAGACGTGATTACCTAAAAGCTCTGTATCACAAGCTAATCGAATCACACATGTAAAAGAGATTGACAATATCAACTCTTTAAACTGATCTGCGGGACTAAAATACACAGATATTAAACATGTCAGGAAGGAGTACTTCGAATTCTACAATTGGGACCTCCAGTGTATCTCCTGTGAAAAGAAAAAGGTAAATATGTGACTTTTGCCCGCAAAGCAAAGGATATTGGATGACTGAAAGTGGAATAAATCGTTGTGCGACGAGGACAAACTTGACATATGTCACAAATGTATTAATTGCTAGATTTTCATCATAATTTTTATTTTATTAGTTTATTACATTACTTATTTTTAATATTTAGAGATTATTTGTTAAATTTACTTTGTATAATACTTATATAACAACTTTAAATATGTTACTATTGTTGATTTTGCATAAAATCTATTATCTTTTTCTTAAGGCTGATGGTTAATAATTATGATATTTTGGTTCATGTAAACATAACAAATAGAAAGAAAAGATATAAATAATTAATAAAAAAAATCAAAACATACACGTTTCATTTAAATAAAACCCATTATCCCTTGTAGCAAAAAGCGTAGTCGAAACGACGAAGGTTCGTAATAAGCGTCGAAAAATAAGGTTAGTAATCTAGGGTTAATGGCAGAACTCAAAGACGTTCTCAGGAGAATGGTTTTATTTAAATTTGTAATTGCCTCATTCTGGTAGACAAAAGGCGGCGTTAAAGTCCACCACTTAACATGAAAATTACTGGGAAAGAGGGGAACGGAGTGTCTTAACTGTAGATTCTCTCTGCCTACGTAAAGCTGCTAATATTATAAAATGAATATTATACATACATAAATATATTTCACCTTTATATTGAAGTAATTCATCGTTACTTTGATGTTAAATTGTTCATATGAGAAATTAATAATACCTATGTTAAGGTCTGAAATAATTAACTAATTAAGCGTTCATACAAACCTACTCATGTTATTAATTTTATATATATATTTTACGACGCAATTCAGGCGCACGTTCGAAACAAATTGTTATTTATTAATATTTTCATTACTTCGCTATGGTAACAAGGGAAAGCGCGGCGTTGAATTCCGCCACTCTAAAGGAAACGCCTTGAAAATTCGACAAAAAATCTGCAATAAAGTGTTTTAACACTACTTTCCCTCTGCCTACCCGTATAGATGCGGGATACAGCGTGAAGCTGAAAAAATTTAAGTAATTAAATCCACTCAGTGCTTTATTAACAGCTTAGCTTTATTAACAATAATAAAAAAAATGTAGTACTCGAGCTTTTTCTGAAATTCAAGGTTAGCTAAGCCCCTTCTTTAAGGTTATTATTTTTTTATATTCAACCTGATCAGAGTTTTTCCTGAACTAGTACTATGTAGATGCTGCCAAATTTTGTGATTTCAGGTTAACCGGAAGTACCTTATTAATTTTGATTCCCTTTATAGTATAGTAATACGTGTTTTTTGCGATATAATACGTTGTTTTCAGGAAATCATGAGGCTGAGTATGACAGACAGACAGACGTACGGACGGACAAAAAAGTGATCTTATAAGGGTTCCTTCTTTCTTAAAAAGTACGAAACCACAATCATTCATCTTTTCGATTCCCGATCATTCGCTAAGAAATCTGAAACAGTATGTAAATAGCAATTTAACTTTAGTATGAAGCGGAAATTACGCTGACATTCGCGCGAACTTACTATATAGCTTATTATAATAATAATGTTTTGTGTATTGAAAATTATACAGGTCAATTGATAGAATACATAATTTTAACTTACATGTTAAAATGTACCTATTGAATATTTATTTAGGCGACGGTTATGAATTGGATTCCCACAAAGGCGATTTGATTATTTATCTGGTGACAAGGAAAACGCAAAGCATGGCGTTGAATACCACCACTCAACACGTAATGTCTCGAAAATTGGTCAGAAAATGGGGAACCAAGTATAGCACTGTATATAACTCACTGGCTAGGTTTCCTCTATCTACTCTGTTTTGTGCTGGATACAGCGTGAAGCTATATTATGTTTTTTTTTTCTTTTTCCGTTTTTATATAGGCAAAAGGATATACGGAAAGATTTAGGCAAAGAGAGATCCAAGAGGCAAAGTGTTAAAACTGTTCCTTAAAAGGAACAGTTTTAACACTTGTTTCACACAAAAACTTATATGAATGTCGAGAAATAATCGTTGAATTGGATAGATCGATATATGGATGATTATTTTATTTTTAAAGCTATCCACTTCTTGATTTGGTTTTTCATATCTTGTAAAAAGTAAAAGAGATCGACGACAACAAATTTTGTCGATATTCACAGGAATCAAACCCAGAACTGATGCGTTTACAATCAGACACTGCCAATAAGCCACGACAGCCTTAATAAGATATTTTATCGTCACTATAAAAATATTATCAGCTTCGTGCTGTATCCCGCACACAGCAGGCAGAAGGAACCTAGTATTAAGAAACTCCGTTCCCCACGTTCTGCCGAATTCTGGAGACATTGCGTGTTGAGTGGCAGAACTCAACGCCGCGCTTAACCTCGACACCAGAGCGAAGAAATGGAAATATAAATTTAAGTCAATATTTCATCTCGAGTGGGGATCGAACCCACAACCAGTCGGTTTTACAGTCACACTTCGTGCCGCTGCGCCACGACTGGCCTCAATATAAAAACATTGAACAGAACAAATACTCATACATATTAAATTTTCACTTCCAATACGTATTAGGCCGCTCAATGGACTTGGATCCCGATCCATCAAAAATATAATCTTTTACTAAAAGCTTCTATTATGACATTACACGGTATTTGAATTTCTATGTACATTCTTTGAGATATCCGCTCTGAATTGATGGAATGGAAACTTTTATGATGTAATAAATGTGTCTGTCCATCCGTTTTTAACATTATCCTGTACATTTGAATTTTGAAACCAAATATTTTTTATTGAACAAAGATTAAAAAAAAGCTAAATTGGCATAGAAACCATAGTGTTAAAACACTCCGCTCACCACATTCTGCAAAATTTTCTAGACTCCAACTACTAGAGGACTAAACATTGCTCTGAATGGGAATGGACAAGCATAGTGCAAATATAAACAGTCAGGCGCTGTCATACTTTACCACAACGGTATCTTTATAAAGGGGTGTGAAATAAAGAAGCTCTAGAAATAAAAAATAAATTACTAGAAACCAAAATCGTTAAATATGTTTAAAGTATTATTACACACTTAGGAAAGAAAAATACTTATTTAGAAAACGTATAAAAAAATTAACGTAGCGGGACTCCAACCCGTGCCTCCTGGAAACCGACCAGGCGCTCTCATCGCTAAGCCATACGTTCTCATGAAGCTACGTAGAATTTTTTATACGCTTCCTACAACTTATTTATGATCCCGCTACGTGCAAATTTTTATACGTTTTCTAAGTAAAAAGTCGTTAAAGTTGTAAAGGATACGTCTTGAATGATACTTAATTCGTGCTTTACTGTAAAGTACGAATTGAGAAGAAACTATTGATAGATTCACATATTTATCTATATATTTGTTTATAGGTGAATTGTTCATATAATAAGGTAAGTAGAAGGACTCTGACGTTAAGGCACCCCGTTCTTACTTTCCCTTTCGTTTTTTCTCGTTATGGCAAATTAAATCGCAGCGTTGAGTTCCACCACTTAACGTATAATATATCAAATTTGGGCAGAGAGCCGTGAATTTTCACTGCCAATCTTTTTAAATGCGAGATTAAACTAAACTTTAGTAACGACCCAATTAAGTAATTTGCGATATATTTTCCAGTCGATAATCAAGTTAAATTTAAACTAGTATATTTTAAGACCTTGTTACTTTGCCGCTATAATTACATTTAGTTGAGCTTTGACGCTTAGCGTCGTCACCGAGGCTACAGTAATTGATAGGATTTTGCCTTTTACTCAGTGAAATTTTCAAATTGAACATTGCTAATACCAAAAAAATATATATTTAGTGAAAAAAATATGAGGGCAGTGTGGGTTCGATTCGCAGTCGAAGAAATGAATTTTAAATTTGATATTTTCACACTTCATTAAGTTAAGCCACTCAATGTCTCAATATCTCCAGAATTCGGCGGAAAGTGCTACACGCGGTATTCAGTGACGTGACGCTGAAAAATTTTGTTACGTAAAATGACGAATTTGCGCTTGAAATTAAAGTTACTCGCATATTTAGGGGAAATCTTCATAGTTATCTTATAAGTCTACCAATAGTTGTCCACAAATTTTTTATGTGGACTTAATGTCCTTCCCATTACCGTCGGAATTCTTCTCAAAAAATCCTATCGCCTTCTACGTCTAGAAGTTGGCTGTGTGTGTCAGTCCACATTTGAACACTTCCGTTGCCCACTTTCTGTTGATTCCGGAGGCATTGCGTATTGAGTGGTGGAACTCAACGCTGCACTTTGCCTCAATACTAGATCGAGAAAATGAAAATATTAAATATTTAACTTCCGCAAGTGGGAAACGCGTCACATTTACAGTCGCGCCACGACTGGCCTCTGGTAACCTAATATAAAGTTTGAACACATCCATCCGGCCTATCCACGAAACTTCCATAGTTTAGGGCCTATATATGTACATAAATAAGATATTTCAGTCAACCATTAGCCTGTAATAAGGCATTTGGGCTTTGAAGTGATATTCTCTAGTCTACTGTAATACGGTAAATCTGTAGCAAATATGTTGTAAACATGTTTTAGTAAATACATGTAAAGTAAAAAATGCTGGCGAGAAATTCATCAATAGCACTTTTTAAATATAATCTATACATGTAATAATATTGTAACTAATTGCTATCTGTACGTTGAAGATATATGTATGCAACAATCTATAATTGGTGGCGTTTATCAATGTAATAGAATCCAAAACAATGTTTATTTTTTTATTTTTTTTTCTCTCTTTTTATCAAGGCGTTTGTGCACGCTAATCTCAGAAACGTTTGAACCAAATGAAATGCCGTTTTTACTATTGTATTTATTTATTTATTGGATTAAAGTTTAGTGTTTGCTTTATTTGAATCGTTTCATAAATAGACAAAAACCAGAGAAGTGTGAGTCGGCTCGCCCACCAACCAAGTGTACGGTACAAAAATTGAAGGTCTCGAGCTTTTTCTGAAGTCTAGGCTTAGCTTAGCCAGAGCTCATTCATCTGATACCTCACTTAAGCTAGCGTCTTCCAAATCAAATTTTGCCCCATTTAAGGCTATTATTTTTTAAGATTTAACCACAAATGTATAGTTTTCAGATTTTTTCCTGAACAAGCTTTAGCTAACATTCTCAGAAGCGATAATATTTTAATTTGCTGGATGATAATCTCGATACTTTACCTAATTGAGATGTTTCGTGAGAAATCTTAATAAAGCTGTGTAATTTGACTGCGATTATCATGGCGTTGCGGTACAGCATACGACTCTAGACCCGCCGGATAAGGGTTTAATTTCTACTCGGGGGGATGAATTATTTTTATTTCCTCGCAATGTCGCCCGCATTGTGTCTATAATAAAAAATAATGTCTCGAAATCGGACGTAAGAAAAAATAGGTTCCTTATTCTTAATTTTAAGTTATCTCTGCCTATCCTGTTATGCTATGCGGGAAAATCGTAAAGAGTGAAAGAAAAGGACAACATCTATGTGAATACATATACCACAAAATAACATTTCAAACTTTCAAACAAAAAAGCCAAAAAATAATATTTATTTTTTTACCTTACTATATTCCGAACAAAGGCATAGTATTATGACACTCTGTTCCCATTAAAGCACTTAGTTCTCTACTTTCTGCCAAATTTTTGAGACGCTTTGTGTAGATTGGCGTAATTCAACGCCGCTTTGCCTTGTTACCAGAGAGTGGAAATGAAAATATTAAATTTCAATTCCCGTCATTATTTTTTTTTTTCACGGGACCGTGAAAAGAAAAATTTTGTGTTTTTATTTATATTTTTTAGATTTTTCCTGTATATTTTATACATCAAAATGTTGCAAATACAGGAGGTATCTGAACTCGAGCTTAGCCTGATAACTCCTAGTTAACGGCGTCCGGGTGTTTCCCACGGCGATAGCTTTATTTACCGTGTAAAGTATACTGTATTTATGTTTTAAAGTGTACTATAATATATTAAAATATCCTTTTACTTCTCTTAATAATACTTTATTCAATATTAGAGATCCTTAGATATTATAAAAGTACTTATTCTAATAGACTAGGGCCTCATCATTCTTCATCAAATTGAGGAAATTATAATTTTTTTAATTTCCTTGCTCAGGAAGACGCAGTGTCTTGAAAAGTTAGCAAAAAGTGGGGAACGAAGATATGCGAAATACAGAAGGAGATTTTTTTTATAGCATACTCAGGCATAGGGAATCTGGGAACCTAATATTAAGACAATCCGCTTCCATTAAAACCCTTTCATTTCTCACTTTCCGCTAAAATTTTGAGGCATTTCTTGTTGAATGGTGGAACTTGAAGCCCCAATTAAGTTATTTATTAGCATTTTTTTTTCATATGTTTTATCATCATTCCCACTGCGTGACGACGGCCAACATAAGTTGAGTAAAGTCTGTCTCTTAAATTCAATTTCTATGTAAAATTTATGTACCTAATAAAACATAATAATAAAATTTTCCGTATTCCTAAGCACATAACTCAATAACAAATAAGTAGATTGTTCGATACGAATTCTATTGTTCCACGCGACTGATTTTCATTGACATCGATTTAGTTGCCATCAAAATAAACATTTGATTTTTCTCATATTTTATTGTTATTTGTTTTATTCACATAATATGTTATTTTTTATATGAATATACTTTTTAGCTTCACTCTGTATTCCACACATAGCAGGGTCGCCAGAGGGGAATTGGGAAATCTAGTGTTAAGGCACTTCTGTTCCCCAATTTCCTTCTGCAGGCCTGAAGGCAGGCTGGCTCGTCTCTAAAGCGAGATAGTGACAATACCTTATACCCTTAAGTTGGAATATAACTCCCTACTGTCATGTTTATGCGCGCAAGTAGACGCTTACCCACCACCCCACAATGACATTGGAAAAATATATGTTTTAAATATATATTATTTAGAGATTTCTGTTTATGCGGAATGCACCCAAAAGCTAAATATTTCTATTGGTGATCAACTTTACGAACAACGTCACATTTCTCTGAAGTCCAATATGAGAGGATGCCCCAAAGTATACCATTTAAAAGTACTGGAGTACTGATATCTCTTTGAAAATGAAAAATATAAAAAATATTATTTTAAATTTATTCTAAAAAGAAATAGAAATTACAAAAGCAAGTTTTTTGAAAATGCGATAATTGTGGATTAAAATTTAATTCGTTTTCATTTCAATTCTTGAAAATTGGGCGGTAAATGTTTAGGGTATATTTTTTAACAATAAAATTACATTATTAACTCCTCGTCTTGCCATATTATACTTAGAATTATCAAAATTAACAGCTAAAAAGTCATTTACTTTTTACTAACCTGACACGAATCCCTGTCTACCCCTGGATCCAAACACATTAAAGCTGTACTTTTGTTTCCAAATAATGTTTCTAGTTCTTCAGAACACTGTACCTGATCAGTTGAAATTAGATTAGACATTTTAGGAGTGCAGGCTATGTTATATAAATCATCCATGGTGTGATTTAGCTTAAATATGAATATTAATTCTTGTTTAATTATTTTAACACATATTTATTTTGTAGTATTGAGAGAGATAGAGAGAGAGATTGTCGTAGCACATCGTTGCAAAGTCCGACTGTATACGTACTAGTTGTTGTATCCATATCCTCTTGGGCATTATTATATTATATTATTTATATTTTCATGTTCCTTCTCTGATATATTTCCAAACACAACATTGAGTTCTCCCATTCAACACGCAAGACGACTGTTACGTTAGAAATATTAGGCAACTCTAAATGCGAACCCACATATATTATTAAGCTATTACGGCGAAGTGGACCATTATCTGACTGTAAACGCGATAGATTGTAATGTATTCGATTCCGACTCGAGTGAATTCATTATTTTCTTTTCTCCGCTCTGGTAATATAGAGCGTGGCAGGGATTACCATTACTCAACACGTAATTTCTCGAAAACGGTATTTCTCGAAAACGGTATGTTGGGTTAACGGTGGGGTAACGGTATATTGATATTGGGTTCTCTTTATCTGTTCTGCTTTGCGAAAAATACCGTAAAACAGAAAAAAATACTATGTACAGGTGAAACACCTAATTATAGAAATAATAATAGCTTTAAATTAGACTACGCAGAAGCAATAAATGTGAAGCTGCCATGTTCCTTTGTAGGCTGTGACAATTTAATAAGAGCAACGTCAAATAAAAGCTTGTTATCGTCAAAGTAAAGATGAATCGCGACAAACTTGACAGGTAGTACATATCCAACTTTGTTATACTTTGTCGAAGGCGAACGCGAAAAGTCCTTGTAGATTAATGAATCCTGGACAACATAGGTCAAAGTTTTTAACTAAAGCGCGGCGTTGAATTCCGCAAGGCAACTTAACATTATTTTGAAAATCTTGCGGAAATAGGGGATCAGAGTGACTAAGTACTAAGTTCTTTCTGCCTACCTTGCTGTTAAAGACAAATACAGCTGAAAAAATATAATTGAAATAAAGAAATGCACAGTGTTTTTTTTTTATTTTCGAGGCGCAACTGTAAACTTTTCCGTAACTGAAAAGTCTATTTTATAGCACGTATCGTTTAATTGCATAAAGCGGTACGACAGCATCCAAGGTAGCCTAAATTTAAATAGTATTAAAATTATAATTTTTATCAGAATTTAAATTTGTTATTCCTTATTTTATTCGAGCATCGAACTTATACTCAAAATTGAATGTTTATGGTATAAGTTTGAAGCAGCTTCACGTTTTTACTAGCCCTGCATGATAAATAAAGGGAACCTATTGTTAAGACACCCCATTTCCCACCATCCACCCAATTTTCTAAATATTACTGTGTTGATTAACGCTACTCACGCCACAATTTGTCCACTAGAGCTGGGAAATCAAAATAATTTAAATATAATAATTGAGGCCGGTCGTGGCGCAGCGGCACGAGGTGTGACTGCAAAACCGACTGGTTGTGGGTTCTGTTATACCCGGACCCTGCAAGTATATTTGCGGATCCCTAGACTGACGCTGCCGCGTCAGCAATATTGCCGTATGCTTTAATATTATAATTACTTATTACTTTCAGTCTCCATCCCATTGTCTTAGAGAAAGGTTGCCTAAGATTCATAATTTCTATTTCAAGTGTTTATATACTATTTCTATAAAATACTATTTCTCTACTATTTCATTTTAATAAATAAAGTG
>JAATLQ010038059.1:27051-75390 GCA_013421005.1 Heliconius erato x Heliconius himera | reverse complement strand
TTGAATGTTAAGTCTATAGATGTGAATTTGAATTGTGAATGTGAATAGTGAACATTTTCTTTTGTTTTTGTTTGTTCGAATATTAATAATGGATAAAAAAAAGAAAATAACTTCAATTGTTTTGTTTTTTTACTACAGAGTAAATAGTAAACAATAATTAAGTTATGAAAATATATGTTATAAAAATTTAAATTTGTGTGTGATGTTAAAATTAATAAAATAACTTTAATTACTACTATGGTATTATGTAATATTAATATAATAGTAAAGATAAAGTAATTTGGTATAATGTAAGTTACTGCATGTGTTCGTATAAGTTGCTTAATTGTTTAATGCGAGAGGACTCGCCTTTCTTCAGGAAGGCCGAGCTGTTAGAGTTTATATAAATTATATATAATATATTTCGTATACTTGTCAATACTGGTAGATTCAGTTGGTCATATTATTATTTGTCTACCCACTGATATATTTACTTTTAAAGATTTCTTATAAAGTATTTTGTAATTTGTAAGTCAGTTGAGCTTGAGACGTAGCAGTGGACGTACCAATAAAGCTTTGTACTAAGTTATACTTTTATTCTGAGCCCCTTTATATATTTAAGTTTAGTAAAATTAAAATATATATAAAAAATACAAAAATAAAAGAAATTGTTTTGTTTTAGTTATTGTTGGTTGCGTTTTTAGTTCATGCACTTAGAATTTTCTTTCTTTCACCACATCAAATAATAAAACTCAGACAATATGGACAATAGCTTTCATACCTATAAGTACAAGTAAACACATTTGGAAGTAACAGTTTTGTGGTATTTTGCTTTGTTCTGACCTAATTCTTAGTGAAGTCAGTACACGTACTCTTAAGTAAGTAGTGCTGCAAATTGAAAACGTTGTAATTATGTACAATCAATTTAATTATTATAATTCTATTAACCTTTTAAATAATTCAGCGAAACTGCTTTATTTCGGGTGAAGTTAACATTTCTTATTTCAGTATTTATAGGTTTAAATGTATTTACTGCACTTGTATATATATATATATATATATATATATTTATTTATTCTTTCTGTATATTTTAAAACATGATGGTTTTCGGTTCAATTTTCTTCGTTAATCCGTTATCCAGTGCAAACATCTACAACTCAATCTTCTGCCTCTCATACTATGTACAAGACTTATGTAAATATACGATATCTGGTGTAAAAACACACTTTTGCCCACTTTCTGCCGAATGTTGGATGCAATGACTGTTGAGTGGCGGAAGTGAACGCCGCGATTTATCTCGATACCACAGCGAAGAAATGGAGAAAATATTAAATATTTCATTTCCTCGAGTGAGACTCGAATCCACAACCTGTCACAGTTACACACTAGCATCCTTGCGCCACGACTGGCCTTAATATAAATATAAAAAATACAATAATACTTTTGTTAAGTAGAGTGAAAAATATGAAAATATAAACGAAAATTGTTTTAGTTGTTTTCAGACATCAAGTTGATAATAAAAAGATTTTAATAAAAATCAATCCAATTCACAACAAAAATTAAAATTGAAAATATTCTGAATACTATTTAGCTTAAAATTATACAATATAACGCGACGAAAGATCATTGTGTCAGAGTGTCAACTTCAGTGTAGTGCAGTGAGCGAATGAAAATCGTTAGTAAAATATAATTTAAATAATTCATTTCTTGATATAAAAGTTTATTAGTATTTTAAAGTTGCTTCTAAAGTGGCTAAGCTTAACGTCACATTTTGTCTAATCGATGATGATTTTATAAATTATATTCTGTGTGTTTAAAGTTCAAATTTAAGCTTTAATAACAAACTTAAGATACAAGCTTATTTATTTTACTTATGAGACGTAAGTTTTCCACTTCAGCCCCAACAGAAGTAGGAGGATTGTACAATTGCCAAATTAAGATTAATTTTGTTAATTTTTTTTGTTTCTTCACATGAATTGAATTTTTTGGGAAATTTGCGTACAACTACATATACTGTAATACAACGTATAGTATTATATACTGTAAAGTATGTGTGTGCAAAAAGCAAAAATATAAAATATATAACCATTTCCATCTTAAACCCAGAAGCAGTGTTAAAACCAGAGCTAATATTAAAGGAAGAGATCGATCATTATAAGTTGGCGCGCTATTATAAACTCCTCTGCGGCAGTTTGAACAGCAATAAGTCTGTCTATTGATCTCGCTTACATTGTTCAGACGAGTCGCTCTCGACCCCGATGCAACGTCATACTAACATAGAGTCATCCGGCATATGACATTCAGAACTATGCTTAGGGTAGTATTTTTAACATCGTGAGATACTAGAGTTAGTCGGTTTGATCAGTTGAAATCGTCAGTTCTATTATGAAGTGGTTTGATGTACGATTTTAAAGCAATTTTTTAAACTGTATTGTGTAAATAGTTTTCCAAATATTGTTGTTTGCAATTTTATTATGCTGCATTTGCCATAAGATTGGTTATATCATTTATACATTCAATCACTTTTCATAATTTTCAGAAAGTGTAAACGTTACGTATGCGAGGACAAAATCAGCGCCAACGGCGTCCCTCGCAGAACTCAAACCTATGATTTCGGCCGTAAACAGAGAGTTAATTATTTAAATCTTACATTTTCTCAAAAAATATACGTCTAAATTACATGCTACGATTATCATATATATAATTTTTATATTTTTTTCTTGATGATGAAATAACTTTTAGTCGTATGTTTCGATATCTATCTATCTGTCAAATAAAAAACATTGATTTTTTTTGCCATAAAACGCCTTATTGTGATTTATTTATGAGAGAGAAACATATAGTGTCCTGGATTTTATTTTAGAACTGATGGAACTAAATGTTTTTGTAGTACAGTGTACTTATTCCACAATTCTATCTGCAGCGCACATGCTTATAATAATACGATGGCGTTCCTAATTATTATTATTTGATTACATAGGTCTAAGTAAGAATTAAACCGTTAGCACCAGAAGAGTGTAGCTTTCATACAAAACAAATCTAGAAGTAAATCGGATCAGAAGATCAAAAAATTTTAGCGTTTAAACAAACAGACTATTCAGCTTTATTATATTAGTATAGATTGGAAAAACCTTGTGCAATTTCTTTTAAAAAAGCTATTTCCTTCCTTATATTGAACGAATTTGAGATCAACAGTAGCAACGTAAAATTTTCAATCAATTTTCTATTGACATTTTCAATGCTGTATGTTTAATATTCCAGCAAGCGAGAAGGGAGGTAGCAATATAGGGTATTTCAATTGGTACATATTCGGTCAGAGTAATATTGCACTCAGTAGGATTCACAGATGTATGAACACATTTGTAGAATTATATATTTTCTTAAAGGTTCAAAAGATTCCGGTCTTTTGGAAGGCTTGCGTGGGGACACAGGTCCAACAAGCAGAGGCACCTTAGATAATGCTACAAAAATTTACTGTGATGCATCACCTAGGATCCATCTCTAAATAGCCACAGACAAAACCGTAGGATCTATGGAAAACATGGAGGAAACCTCGAGGTCTTATGTCCGTGGAGTCGCCCTTCCCTAATCCCAACTGTCAAAAGCCGCCCTGCGGACAGAATATACCGTGAATGAATTATAATTATTAATTAGAAACCACTATAACGTATTATGTTGTGGGTTGTGTCTAACTAAACAGATTGATAGTGGGTTTATATATTTTTTGAAGAAATTGTTTTCTTGTGTGGAGTCTCTTTGTTCAACTAGTAATGTTTGGTACAATAAATTTTACAAAGTAACACAACACTATACTATAAAATATTATTCTTTAGAGCAGTTACAAATATTTATTACACAATATACTTACTTAATAGCGGTTAACAGCAAAATGTTTCAGTAACGCAACTAGCATTTTATGTGTGTCATAATTAAGTTTTTTACTTATAAAAGTTATTGGGAAGTTTGAGTATTATATACGTTCTTAGGTCACAAAGTCGTTAATGAAACTTAAAAGTTTATTTAAGTTTATTTATGCTGAAAATAATACTTTTTGAGCAAAAAATCTTGTAACCTTTTGTACGAGCAAAATCATAGCTAGCAAGCATACTACAGTACACTATTAACAACATAGTTATTGTTAGTCTTCATATTACGAAATATGTAGAGAGTAATAATATAAAGAGTCTGTGTTGGGGTTGGAATTTATTTGTCGATCGTCCCCTGAATACTAGTGACCTATATATTCGATGCACGCGACCAATGTAATTGAAGCAATCACAAACACAATTTAGGATGTAAGTGGCAGAAAATCTGATGAGAGAAGGCCTAATATACTACAGAGTTGAGGTTTCATTGTTTTGTTTTATATATATAGATTTTTCTACCTTTTTTTATTTAGTGCGATATGTCACTCGGTTTTTCCTTTTTAGGTCTTTCGATTCTTGAATTTAGTAGTTGCCACATTAGTATATTTTATTTGTACATGGCTTTACGCTTTGACTCACATATAATAAAGTAGATAGTGTTAGGTCACTCCGTTCTGATATATTTGTAGCTTACTCATATTTTGGAGACCGGTCGTGGCGCAGAAGCACAAGGTGTGACTGTAAAATCAACAGGTTGTGGGTTCGATCCCCACTTGAGGAAGTGAAATATTTATTTACATTTCTTCGCTCTGGTGTCGAGACAGAGCGCGGCGTTGAGTTCCGCCACTCAGTACGCAATCCATCCAGAATTCGGCGGAAAGTGGGGAACAGAGTATCTTAACACTAGATTCCCTCTGCCTACCCTGCTGTGTGCGGGATACAGCGTGAAGCTGAAGTGAAGTGAAGTACTTATATTTTGTTAAAGACATTCAAACAAAAGACAAAAAGGATGAATGCTAACCAGTAAGCCTAAACAAACATTATCATGTTTGTCGTCGATGATAATCGCCAAAAATATTGCTCCTAAAACTCACTTTACAACGAGACGAAAACAGAATTGAATCATAAAATTAAGTAAGTACTCGAAAAGAATGCTAACTTTTCCAAACACAGTGGTGTTCTTCAAATAAAATCTACTTCATAGTAATGTTCCATATAAACTTTGAATATAGATCTAGTAAAATTTATTTTGGATACCAAAAATTTATGTTTATTCCCGTCTGCTAAGGGAGGGTAATGTTTTTCGCGAGTATCTTGTATGTATGTATATATGTATGTATGTAATATTCTTTATTACCTGATATCTCCAGAACCGCAGAACGAATTTACATAATTGAGGTATCATTAGATTTGTATTAGCAGCCCAAGTGTTCTTAGATAGGTGACGCAAAAAAAATCATGGCGGCTGTGGGATGCTATTAGACTTAGTAAATAAAAAAAATATTACAAAAACAAAAACCCCGACTGCATAAAACTAAAAAAAAAATAAACAAGCCCAATAGTTTATTAGGATTAACAGTCGGGACCTCTTTAAATTATGCGGGGTTCCTGGTAAAGATTTTATTGATTGAAGAATTACTTATAGGTCCCAACTGTTCATCCTAATAAACTATTGGGCTTGTTTATTTTCTTTTTCCCGACTGCTAAGGAAGGGTTGAAGGTTTTATGCAGTCGGGGTTTTATAAAAACAAAAAACTTGCTTAAAACTAAAAAGAAAATAAACAAGCCCGCGTGTAACAATGTATGTAAATATAAAAATACAAGAAAGCATTGTTAAATGGCTAACGTAGCATTGGCTAAATGCTTAGAATATGAGAGAAAATGTAAATTCTTTCAATATTTTTAAATCTATGGGCTCATAATGTCTGTGAACTAAGCAAAGCATTGTCCAGCAGATTAAAAATAAAATGTAGGTCTATGATATTTATATATTCTCCTCCAATTAATTTTTGATGGGAACTCCTTTTTTTATTTTAGATCTACTGGACGATGTTATGCTAAGTTCATAGACACGGGCTTTTTTATCATATGCTTTTTTAATGAATAATTGAATAATACATACTGTAGAATGACTATAAAGTGATACAATTGTTAAATTAAATGATCGCAGATTTTTAATACTGTAAATAAAAGTAAATACGAGACAATTAAAAAATAAGTGAAAATATAAGAAGAAGAAAAACAATGTTGTCTCAATATAAGTCTGACGTGTAAGATACAGGAAATCCTTTTTAATATTTTATTTTGTATTTTAATTGAGTTGTCTCCGAAGCCTACTAAATCGGATTATATACATTTATCAACTTAATTTGAACTCGCTTCATGAAATCTCGGCCTATTTTCATTATGGCAAGTTGTTTGCTCACAGTAATTTGCAACATGCTTTAGATCTCTTCATAAATATAATTTAATAAGCATAATTAATTTATAGCTTTTCTCTTTTAAAATACAAATCTTGCGAGTATTCTTAATATCCGCTTCCTTCATAATAAAATATGCAGAATTATGTCAAACTATGTTTATTTATGTACCGACGGCTTTTTATTAAGGAACTATTAAGTTTTTAATGTAATGTCAAACAAAAATTTGTAAATTACGTTGGTACGACTCCATAAAATATATTACCGTAGAGGCGTCTTGTAATGAACTTTACTGTTTTAAAGGCTTATAAGAGCTGTCTCAATCTATAAATTTTGTTAAAACAAGTACCAACTCGGACCTACGAATGAAAAACAGTATTTGTTAACAGTATTTGTGTTGATTAGCGAAATCAAACACCTCGAGGCTTTTACAGAACTTACATTTCTTCCAGAGTAAAATACTATTAAGCTTGTATAATATCTATCCTAAATTCTAATACAATATGTTATTCTAGAGGAACTCTTTCTTCTTCCGCTCCAAATCTGAAAAGCGTATTTCGAATTTTTCGACCACTCTTCCGATCACTTTGGTGACAGTTCTATAACTTATATTACTTATTTTTCAAAAACATCTTTTTATTAAACAAAGAGGTTGATTTACATTTTTATAATAAATTATTGCGAATAAAACTTATAAATATAAAATCATTATAGTTAGTAGTACCTAGTTTTGTTCTATATTAGTTTTGGAGTGAAATACCAAATCCTTGATCCTGCTTGGTATTAAGAAGAGTGAAAATTGAAAAACTAAAATTGAAAAGAAAAGTGAAAATTTATAAATATTTTATAGAAAAAAAATATTACAAGCTTATATTTGTAGTTAATTTTATACAAAATGAATGCATACAGGCGCAAGCTTAAGTTCAATTCTGAATTTAAGTTTGCGAGTGGACTGTTGTACTCGCCCACCCTCGATGAGTCCGACTCGCATTTGACCGGTTTTTTCTCTTAAGTATTAGAACACAAAGAAATCAATTACACAAGTGTATATGTATATTTATATAGATTATACCGTAGCCAACTGTTGGGGTTGTAATTTACTGCGGTGGTTAATAACAAAGGTTGAGTCAAATGGTTAGAAATTTATTACTTCAATTAGCAGATTTACAATTTACCGTAGATTTATAAGTTATTCTTCTGTTATGATAAGTTGTTAAATACGTCAATTATTATAATATATTATATAATTTCGATATCATCGGCATTTGTATCCAGTTGGATTGTGGGCCAGATGATATTGCCCAAAGCTTTTTTCCCACACTTTGTATAACCACAAAAAATTTTTTTTCAAATTAAAATTTTATTAAAAAAAATAATAATAGAAAAAGTTACTACCACAACAATGATTTAATACAAATTTATTACTCTTATTTAAAATATAATACTCAAAAAACTAGTATTATAAAATTCCGTATAAGTTGAAGCCAATCATGGCGCAGGGGTACAAGCTTGCGACTTATGTGTCAAATCTTTATTTAAGTATTTTTTATCTCTATTCTTTTCATTGTTGCGACATTGGTTTTGATGCAAATTACTTGCAAAATATTCACTAATTGCGACAAGTTGTAGGTTCGATTCACACACGGGGAAATGAAATATTTAATATTCTCACTACATCGCTCTGGTAAAGAGGCAAAGCGCGGCGTTGAGTTCCGCCACTTAAAACGCAATGCCTCCAGAATTGGACAGAAAACGGAACGAAAATCTTAACACTAGGTTATCAGGTTCTCGCTGCTCACCATGTTTGTAGAATACAGCGTGAAGCTAAAAAACAGATCTTTGAATTTCACTATTATTACACATTTTAAATAAATCTATTTAACTGGATTAATCGCGTACATTTAGTATTATACATTTTTGGAAAGACTACTGCAAAGATTAATCCGGTTAAATAATTTTATTTCAAAAAGAAGATAATTTAACAAATATCCTGCCATTTGAACATTAACATTGTTTTAGTTTTGCTGCATTATACCGACGTATAATGCATAGTAATGTTGTGGGAACATCTCAGGTGAATAAGGTAGAGCTCCCTTAATTGGTAATCTGCATACGAGTGGTAGCACTGCATGTACGTTGTAAAGTTTTTATTTTCTTTATGTTGGTATTTAATAAATAGTTAAAAGTTTTTATAAGTAAATAATATTTCTGTATTATTTTTAATGTTTAAATGAATATTTTTTTTATATTTCACAGATTGATTTTTATTGTTGTTAAAATATATTTTATGAATATTTTTTTATATTCAACAGAGTGTTTTTTTTAAATACCTTTTTTTTTAACCTGCATCTCAAAATAAGAATATTACTAATAATATAATTATTGAACCTAAAATCGACGTTATCAACACTCTATTATTTGTAAATTACACGCTCGTGTAGAAAGAGTTAACGTATGGAAATGTTAACCTAAAATAATACAGAATGTAATTGATATGATAAAGGTTTATTAAATATTTGTTTTTTAAAGGCAAAGTGATATTGGTACAAGTTTTGTCGTTTTTAAATAAGTATTCTTAATTTTTTAATTAATTACTCTTGGCGCAGGGCCACAAGAGTGTGACTGTAAACTTTTCGATATAACTTTACTATATAATATTTTGTAATTTTCTCTGTAAAATAAATGTCTTTCTCTATTTATTAATATTTTAATTTTTACGCTTTAACAAGGCAAATCGTGAATCGGCTGTGAAAGTAACTTGTAGGTGTATATTTCTTTTAAAAATCTTTTTATACCGTTTTATTACACAGGTAATATGTGGAATGGTGTGTGATGGAAGGGCCATCATAATAGAAACATTTTTCGCTCAAAACTAATTTAACACGCATAATATTCTTTTTCATAATAATATCGGTGAAAAGGAACAAGGGAGGGAAGTATAAAATATAAATTACGTATCGTCACGGCAACTCCGATTGTAGCGTATGAGTGATTAGACATAGGCTTTGTTGATCGCAAAATTGTATGGCAAAAGATGCGTTTGAAATTTATTATATTCATTGAAATTAAAATAATGCACATTTCACAGTAAAATACTGCTTAATTTAATTCGACATATCTTACTTTTTGCTCATCTTTTAGAGACGTTTGAGGTACATGTCATATATACAAATTTTAATAGATTTTTTGAGGGTAGTCGTGGCGTATGAGCAATGTGTGATTATAAACGCAATAGGTTGTAGATTTGATTGCCACTCGAGGAAATGAAATATTAAATATTTGAATTTTCCTCGTTCTGGTATCGAAGCAAAATGCGGCGTTGAGTTCTGCCAATCAACACGCAATGCCTCCTGATTTCAGCGGCAAAACAGAAGTGTCTCAATCTTAATGAAGTGTCTTAGCACTAGCTTTCCAGGTTCTGTCGGCCTACCCTACTATGTGCGACATATGAACCTGAAGCTTAATTTTTTTTTGCTTTATTTCACATTTTATGAGTTATTTTTTTGTCAATTTTCTGAGTTTTAGGATTCCGTGCCTCAAAAGGAAAAAATGAAACTCTTATAGGATCACTTTGTTGTCGAGCTTTCCGTCTGTCAGGAATATTTATCACAAGGTCTCTTGGATGTTTTAATTTGAAATTAATATCATATATTTACGGTCTTTTGAAGCACAGAAAATATCGTGCTGCCTTGGAAGCTGATTTCAACGCATTTAAAAAATATGATCGTTTATTTATCGTTTTTGCTTCAATTTGTACGAAGTTCGCCACGTCATCAAAACCTGTAGACGTGTACTTCCCGTGGACGTAGAATTATGAAATTTGGCACTAAGTGAAAAAATACAGTACAAATAAAGGAAAAAATCCAAGAAGTGAAAACTTATAGATATTTGACAGAAAAAAAATATTACAAACTTTTATAAATTGTATTTCCTGTTGACATACAATCCTGAAATTGGTACGGAACCCTCAGTACGCGAGGCCGACTCGCATTTCACCGGTTTTTTTATCATAAACACAAACTAACAGTCATAGCGTTCTATCAGAGATTTAACTGCAATACTACGATTCTTATATAATACAGCAAAATTAAAATATTCAAATATAATTAATTTAGTTATGTGTGTTCTTAGTTGTTACACATAGCATTTTTTTTCTTTCACTACAACAAAAGAATAGAACTTAGATAATGTGAACACGGAAGCTTTTATATACATACAAGTATACTCACTTGGAAGTAACAGTTTTGTGGTATTTTGCTTTGTTCTGACCTAATTTTTAGTGTGTAGTTAAAGTCAGTACACGTACTCTTAAGTAAGTAGTGCTTCAAATTGAGAACAATCAATTTCTATTAGCGGGTACCTTTTAAATAATTCACCGAAACTGTTTTGTTTTAGGTGAAGCTAACATTTTTATTTCAGGTATTTGGAGCTTTAAATATAGTAAATAGATTTGTAAATACTCGTATATATATTTTTCTATCTTCGTTATTATTATACAAAAATACGGTTTTTGGTTCAATTTTCTTCCTACGCAATGCCTCCAGTATTCGGCAGAGAGGGGTAAATGGAAATGTTTTAATGGGAACTGAGTTCTCAGGTTCCCTTTGCTTACCTTAATGTACGCAGGATACAGTCTAATTACTTAACAAACTTTTTAAAGACAAATCAATTTCACTGTGCATCCCGCACTCATCAGGGTAGGCAGAGAGTACCTAGCGTTAAGACACTCCGTTTCCCATTTTCCAACGAATTCTGGAGGCACTGCGTGTTGAGTGGCGGAACTCAACGTAGTGCTTTGCTTTGATAAATGAGTGAAGAACTGAAAATATTAAACATTTCATATCGAGAGAGTGGGAAGCGAATCCACATAAATATATATAACAATATTTTTGAAGTAGAACGATATATGAAAAATATAAACGAAAATTGTTAGCAGTTTAATTTTTATTTGTATTCACTCAACTAGCCGTCTATATATGTAGAGAGAACGTATGTTATATTTTTTAGAATTTTAGATTTTAATAGAATCAATCCGATTCACAACAAAAATGGAAATTGGAAATGTTCTGAATGATATTTAGCTTAAAATTATACAATATAACGCGACGAAAGAGCATTGTGTCAGAGTGTCAACTTCAGTGTAGTGCAGTGAGCGAATGAAAACCGTTAGCAAAATATAAATTTCAACAATTCATAAAAGCTTATTTATAAGAGAATGCACAAGAATTAAAAAATAAATAAATAAATTAGCTTCACGCTGTATCCCGCATACAGCAGGGTAGGCAGAGGAAACCTAGTGTTAAGACACTCCGTTTCCCACTTTCTGCCGAATTCTGGAGGCATTGCATGTTGAGTGGCAGAACTCAACGCCGCACTTTGCCTCGACACCAGAGAGAAGAAATGGAAATATAAATTTAAGTAAATATTTCATCTCCCCGAGTGGGGATCGAACCCACAACCAGTCAGTTTTACAGTCACACTTTGTGCCACTGCGCCACGACTGGCCTCATTATTTTACTCACCACAAGAATTATTCATATGAAATTTTTACACTTTACATAGTAGACGTATCACGTTGTGGGTTATGTTTAGCTCAACAGATTGATAGTAGGTTTAAACATTTTTCGGGGAAATTGATTCTTTTTGTATGGTCTCTTTGTTCAACTTTAGCATTGTTTTGTTATTGTACAATAAAGTTTACAAACTAACACTTACAATCTATTCTATCTTTCTACAGAGCAGTTCCAAATATTTATCTTAGAATATACTTTACTCTTACATGCTCCTTTAGTCGTTTTGCAGACTTCTTAATAAAAGTTTAGTAAGAATTAGATAGAAATTTGGGAATTTATATTCTCTTGAAATATTAATAAATATATCCATAAATAACAAAAAAATAGAATATTATTTTTGCTTGCTTCTTGTTCTTAATTAAGTTAATATTTTATTTCGCACACCTGATATCATTTATATAATTAATAGACAACGGTAGGAGCTCTCGTTCGCTTTGTCTTGCGTGATCTGTCCCGATTAATCTTTATACATTTCTTATGGAAATAATTAATTTCTGCGTAAAGGTGTGTGTTACTTATTGCTGGTAGAATAAGGTGAATCATATAAAAAACGATACCTTTAATATTAAATGTCATACGATTTACGTTCGTTCTGATGGACAAGATTTTCTATTACTATGTTTAGTTGGTATAATTATTAATTCTAATTATTTTTATTTTGTTTTAGCTTCAATCGCTCTCAACCGCCGTTTCTAATGTGCTCTTAAGCTGCGCCACGCTGCGGCACTTTTACATTAGTACTTTTAACCAAATGATTAAATAATCATAAATTTAAGAGATTGCAATCAACAATTTATATATATTAATTATTTAATCAATTATATGAAATACATAATTATATAGCAAATAACAATTTTCTTCTCTTCATTATTTATGGTAACCACAGCACGATGTGTTATTGATTGCGGCCGATTCAGCATTCTAGCCGCGTTTAGGAATGTAAACTATACTGGAGCGAGCAAAACAAACATATATGAACGAGAATTCATTTAGAATGTATTCTTTGTTGAGATACTGATCTATGAACGAGAATTCTTAAGTATATTTTTTGTTAGGCTACTGATTTGTGTTTCATTATTGGTAATTAGGTGGTAACTGATGTATTATGAGATGAATGTATGTAATTTTTTTTCACATTCACAAAAGTACTCTAGACATGCTATTTATTAACACCAGAAACTGAACTGGAATTTTAATAAAAAGATATATAATAAATTTATAAATTCGTATCGAAGCTACATTTGACTACATACCAATAAATGTTTGTAGTGTGGGTATAGAAAACTATTGATACAATTATAAATTCGAATGGAATTTGTAGAAAGACGTGGCTCTCTTAAAATAAACGTTTCGCTTGTCACTATTTGGTCAAAGTGGGGCGTTAAGTTCCGCTAAAAAAATCGCAATAAGAATGAGTAGAAAAAAGACTAAAATGAAATGACTCAACGCCTGTTTGCAGTTTTGTTCTACATATCCCACAAAAAAGCAGGAGATATGAAAAGATAAAAGAAGACTCTAACAATAGATTCAGTATTTATATCTGACCTTTGTTTATCTGAAATAATAATTCTTTACAAAAGATAAAACCGAACATGAAGGCTATTATCGTTCCTTTATATACCTATTAAGCTCTGTTTACCGATCTCTTGCAGCCTAAATTTTTTTATATTAGTTTAATCATATTTTATACTTAAAGTTAAATACTAATGGCGATTACTGTATTTAATTGGACCATTTAGACAACCGACACTTAGGCCTAAAGTTTCGTTTTCTGTTAAAATAGTAAATATAAAAGTCTCTGAATAACAACAATGTATGTTTTTTGCAATTATGTATTGTGTGTTGATTTTACTCTGCTGTATAATAAATATTTACATACATAAATATAATAGAAATATAATATTTTTAATATATTTAGAGATTCAGAGAAGAGGGCAGCAGGCAGAGGGGTTAAATGTGACAGATTGTGGGTTCGATTTCAACTGGAGGAAATGAAATATTTAATATTCTTATTTCTTCGCTCTGATGTAGAGGCAAAGCGCGGCGTTAAGTTATGCCACTCATTACGCAATCTCTCAAGAATTCGGCGGAAAGTGCAAAGTGGAGTGTCTTAATGCTAGGCACTCTCTGCCTATCCTACTATATGCGGGATACAGTATGAAGCTGAAAAAAAAACTGAGATGTAAAATCTCAGATTGTTTTGTTGTTGAGTGACGGTGATTTATTCATCAGAATCAGTAAATCAAAAATATATTTTTTTTTCTACGTGATTTGGCGGAATTTATATTATTTGTAGGTTATATTTATTTGAAATATATTTCAAGTAAAAACACTTTTTTATAATGCATATGAAAGCTAATATAGCGTATTCGAGCAATATTAAAATTTATAATTTTATATAAGCAGGCTTATAGGCAGGCCGACATATGATTAAATTTTTATATTTAATGTAGTTATTCAAAAAACAGTAAAGTTATCTTGAATAGTACATTTAATATTTTATATTTAAGCATTTAAAACATCAAAGGATTTATATTAAAATTGCTACAAGTCAAGAGCTTTTGACAATACTTGTAACTAGAGAGTGCTTGTACGCCAGTGAGTCTTCCCATTCTACAACTACTGTATATGTTTTTTAAAGTAGCTAACTAACCTATTTAATAGCATTTAAAGAATTTTATAAAATAAAATAGTTTAACGTTTCTATATTAAGAATTTTTGTTAGCTTCACGCTGTATCCCGTATATAGCAGGGTAGACAGAGTGAACGTAGTGTCAAAATATTCTCCACTTTGCCCCCAAATTCGAGACATAGTTTGTTCGGTAACGGAACTCGATGCCATAATTTGTCTTAAAGAATATCGGTAATATAGAAAAGTAAACAGCTTCACGCTGTATCCCGCACACAGCAGGGTAGGCAGACGGAACCTAGTGTTAAGACACTCCGTTCCCCACTTTCTGCCGAATTCTGGAAGCATAGCGTGTTGAGTGGCAGAATTCAACGCCGCCGCCGAAAAGTAAACAAAAGTAATAATTCACTATTCGGACAGTGCTTTCCACCAATGCGCTATTATACTAGGTTATTAACCGTAAAAATACTCGAGGGAATACAAATCCATTGCTTTGATTAACAAAAAGGTGACCCATTGTTAAAATTACTGATTGACCCAAGTAAAAAAAAAATTCTTATATAAAAAGGTTTGAACAAATTTATGTTTCATAGTCATAGTAAATAAGATGTAGGTGCAGGAAATGCTTCAAGCTTTTATGAATAGTTTCAGTAGTAGTCGTTCAGTTACATCGACCCATACATAATAGGTACAAATTACAAAATTAATCAACTTATCCAGAACATATATTTTTATACATACATATATAAATACTTAAAGTCCTACATTTAGAACGTATTTCAAAAATTTATCCTACAACTTTGCTAAACTAATTAAATTACTTCAGTGCGCAAGAAACAAACATTGGATTATAAGAAAATTCTTATATAAGACCGAGTGTTTGCAGTAGAAATTGTTCTCATTAACTAAAGTGGTTAATATCAGAGCTGCTTTTTATTTTCACGAATACTTTGTCATTATTTAAGAGAACGTTTTACGGGATTTAACGCTACCTGCGCTAGGGTTATAGGGCGCAGCGCCTGGGGAATGTAGCTGATTGGCCAGCAGACAACGAGAATTTATAACAAGCTTTGTTTCAGTTTAATTTTAATTTTTCAGTTTAATTTTTTATTAAAAATTCTTCTTTGTTTGAGTTTCACGCTGAATCCCGCACACAGTAGGGTAGGCAGAGGGAACCTAGTGTTAAGACACTCCGTTCCCCACTTTCTGCCAAATTCTGCAGGCGTTGTGTGTTGTAGGCGTGTAGGCGTTGAGTGGCAGAACTCAAAGCCGCGCTTTGCTTCGACATCAGAGCGAAGAAATGGAAATATAAATTTAAGTAAATATTTCATTTCCTCGAGTGGGGATCGAACCCACAACTAGTCGGTTTTACAGTCACACAAGGTGCCCCCGCGCCATTCTTGTCAGATCTGGCCTCATGGCCATTTGTTAATTGGAATAATGTCCTCTTTTTTGAAATCAGTTAGATTATAGTTATTTCAGCAATTTCCGTGAATGGAATGTAGATTAGGCCATTATAAGCTGATTTGATTGTTTAATATTTTTTGGTGGATATGCAGCCATCCTGACAATTCTTAAATTCTAGTTGTTTATATACAGCTGATTATGTATTTATGAGAATCGGTTGAATAACCAATATTAATATAGTTTATTAATAATTCTTACCTTCTAACAATTATTTAGATACGGAATAAAGCACCAAACGTTAACATAAGAATATCAACTATCTATATAAATATATATCAACATGTATTTCATCATCATTCATCTTCATCTCTTTTTATCTTTCACGGCCTCATTACAAATAGAATATTCTGGATGATTCTTTTTCATTTCTCTTTGGCATTATTAATGTACTAGTATGAAGGTAGTTTTATATCTATTTGTTTACGACGTGAGTAAGTTGTGGTAAGCTATTTGTTTCGATACAACAAAAGTCATTACAGATTGTTACCTCGACAATTGCTAGCTTTATCTTTTTAATAGCAAGATGGTGGTACATATATTTTGCGGAAAGCAAGAAAGAGGGTATTTGACAAAAAATGCTCGATCATATGTGAGTCGATCTCGCATACCGAGGGTTCCATCCCAACCTCAGGATTATATACAATTCATAAAAGTTGACAAACTTAAGTTTCCGTAATATTTTTTTCTATGAAATACCTATCTATAAATTTTCACTATTAAATTATTTACTTTGTGTGTACTGTAAGTTCTCACTTCTTGCCAAATTACATAATTGTACGTCCATGGGAAGTAGTTTGTTTACACGACCAGTTTCCTATAAAATGTAGAAAAACATAAAAGCTCTAGAGATAAACGCTCTTGACAAACGGACAACAAAGTGATTCTACAAGTGTTCCGTTTCGTGTAATTTTGAGGTATGGAATGCTAAAAAGAACCGGACAAGCCCGAGGTTAGGCTCATCCACCGAGGATTCCGTACAAAAATTGGAGGTCTCTAGCTCTTTCTGAAATTCTGGTTTAGCCAGAGCCCTTTCATCGGATATTCTTTAGGATTTAACCAAAATGTATAGTTTTTAAATGTTTTCCTGAACTAGTACATGCTATATGCCAAATTTCATGATTCTTGGTTAACCAGAAGCACCTTATTATATTTGATTTCCTTTACAGCGTCGAAATACGCGTTTTTTGTTATATAAACGGCCATATTTTTTTAAGTAAATGTAAAAATACGATTTTTTCAGGAAATCATGGGGCCGTAGATCTAGGTATATAGTTTGAATTTCGACTCGTTATCTCCAAGCGTTGACAGACAGACAGACGGACAGACAACAAAGTGATCTCATAAAGGTTCCTTTTTTTCTTAAAGGATACGGTACCCTAATGAACAACAATCACATCAAATCACATAGAAGCCGGAATGCTGGCTACAGTACCTATTAAAGTATATTCTATATTCAATTATGATCAGTATCGGTAAGTACCTACATTTAATGTTTCTGGTATGCACAACGACGTCACAGCCATTGGTAATTAAACGGAAACAATTGTGCTTCCGATGATTAATTGCGTCAGAAAACAAACAGCCTTAATGACAGACTCTAATTACTTTTAATGGATCGATTTTGTGTTGAACAATTTTTGTATAAGCTCAGGATTGAAATTTTTAATTTAATTTGCAACAAATTGATTGATTACCTTTTTGCTTTTCTACTCGAAAAAAGTTTATATGAAGTAGTTTTTTTTATTAGTGTTTTTTTTAGTTTTACGCTATATCTCAGACATTGCTCTGTTAATGTTGTGTGTTGAACCTGGGAACCTACTAGATCCTATCGCTAGGTACTAGGTTTTCTCACTTCACATAAAGTCCCGTATACACTTAGCTATTTCTATTTGCCTATACGGACGAAGTCGCAAAAAATATAATTTTTTTATAAAGGAACCTTATGTTAAAATAGAAACTATATTTTGCATGAGAAAATAATTTTAGTAACATAGTTCTTAGGTTAATTTCATTCCTTGTACTTTATACGAGGTTGTGATCTCTCAGTAGCACACAGAGCACGCAGACCATTAATTATACAAGATATTAGGTCAAACTTACCTAATAAATATAATATAATACAACTCGCTTTCATTGTATCCGAATCAGCAAGAGGAGACGCTAACATACATTTTGCAAACACCAAAACAATAACGATTTGAGTAATCCTGTTTAGAACTTGATTACAATAGATAGAGATAGTTTTCTAGATTGTATTTAAAGTAACACAGACAACTTGCTTCCTATTAATATTTTACATTAGAATTCTAAATATTTGAAGAATTGTTTCACTTATTTGTATACATAATACTACTACTATCTACTTATACGAACATGTTACTTGTTGATACTTTAAATGAAATACCCGTGATGTAAAATTTAACTGAAATTTATTTTATTCAATTTTATTTGGTTTCAATTTTTACTCACTAAATCCCATTCAAAAGAAAGATAAATATATATGGATTGATTGGAGATTAAGTGTTTAATGATACTCACGTTAACTTGGATAAGTAAGATAAGTGTTAAATGGTACTCTTATAAATTTAGAAGATTTGCTTACATAGACTGGTAATACCGTTGTACTGGAAATACCGGTAATACCGTTTTGACTGGTAAATAACCGTTTTATATCTCAATGAAAATTAACAAAAAATCTTGTAAAATGTGAGTCGGTCGCGCCCATCGAAGGTTCTGTACCAGTTTCGTGATTGTAGATCAACTCGAACGTGATATATAAAACAGTTCTGGATCCCTTAGCAAGTCAAGTAAGCATGTTTAATCTCTAAACGGTTATTAGTGTATCTGTGTATAAGTAATCTCTTGAGTTGTCTCTCTCTCTCTCTTTGTATATCAAATATGAATAATCTCCAATAGTAAGCACAAAGTGGAGAACGGAATATCTTAACACTATATGTTCTCTCTGTGAATGAGAATAATTAGGAAAATTACACATTTGATCGTTTAATTTTCCAAATTATTCTCATTTACAGAGACACGTTTTATATTGGAAAGATCGAATAAATTGCATATAAACAGACCAATGAGCGAAATAAACAAAGCTTTGTCTCGATCGATCTGCACTCTCAATGAAAAAGTTAAATGGGAATGAAATAATGTTGCAAGTGGAAATAGTCGAGTTATATCTACTTATTTCATACTATTTGCAAGTTCTGCGTAAATATAATTATTATACTTCCATTATATATTACTAAATCAAAAAAACTTTTGTTAGGTACATAAAATATAAACTTACAACGTCGCCGCTTATTTTAACGTCTAATCTTGAATAATTCCAATGATAAATAATACAAAAATTCTGTTTTGTAAGATATAAGTTATTAATAGTATTTTTTTTTGTTACACTGTCTTGCAACGGAAACGAGCGTATAATATAAATATATTTTATTGTCTTTTTCGATTCAGATATAATTATGTTCTAATTTTGAAGAAAACCCGACAACATGGGTCAAAATGACGATTTTCGAGATTTAGCGTAGGAAACATTAATATAATAAAAAAATTAAATGTCATTATACTTTTATACTACATATTGTTGAAATTAAGACTTTTTCTCTTTTCATCTAAAGATAGATAAAAAAGAATGAAAAATCTCTGTCAAGTACTTTTTAATGGTTAGTTAGTTTGTTCATTTGATTACAGTATTTTATTTCGTTGCCAAGATAGTGGTAACGTCAAACACATGAATAGTAACTAAAATAATTGAAATGTTCAATTTAAAAAGTTATATTATTAACATAAAACTGTAAAATGTACAAATTTACCTGAATAGAACAATATACAGCATATTTATACAAAAGTTAATTAATATTTATAACTGGGAATCGCCCCGTCTGAGTCAGACATTAGTGTTTTCATAACTTTGATAGTCGCTTTGTGGTTTAAATCGTGCTATATAGTTTACAATTAAATTTTATTTTTTCACTCTTCTCTTATCTTTTTAACATTATATTAGATGACATTAAAAATTTTAGAAATAATGAAGTAGAGTGACATCTTGTCCTCAATTTCTTATTTAATTAATTGTTTAGTTCTTACATAATATGTAGAGTATTTATGTTATGTGTTATAAAAACTCATAGAAACTGATATGTAAAATCAGCTTCACGCTGTATCCCGCACACAGCAGAGTAGCGAAGGGAAATTAGAGTTAAGACACTCCGTTCCCGACTTTCCGCCGAGTTCTGGAAGTATTGCGTGTTGAGTAGCGGTACTCAAACGAACAGAACGGAGATATGAAATTGTTTTGTTATTTTTGAAACGTTTTGGCTTTCTACTTTAATAATTAGCTTAAAAGTCATAGATTATTAATATTTAGCCTTCAATTATTAATAAATGGTTTAATAATTTCGAAATTAAGTGTATGTTATTTCTCATTCATTGATATAGTATTTTGTAGTTTTATAATACATAATATTACACAGTTTCTTATAGAAAGTCCGAAATCCTCATCTGTGAAGTTCATTCGGTCTTCGCGCTAGTTAAAATTTGCAAGTTTTAAGAAGAAAATAAATCTCGTGGATTTATGATGATTAAACCAATCTTAAAGTTATGTTATAAGAATTTTAATCGTGGACTCGTTTTAGTAAATTATATTTAATAAAATTTTAAATATGTATATTTATCGCATAGTAATATAAGTTAACTTACAAAACGAAATGAGAAAAATTCTAAATGATAAATATTAAACTCAACCTTCTTGTAATAAGAAGGTTTTTTAGGTATAATTTTTTGACATTTAAATTAATTTCATAGGGAGTAAACTTACATCAGGAAAATATCTTTATAGCTACAGCTTCACGTTGTATCCTGAAATTTAATATTTTTATTTCTTCTATCTGGTGTTGAGGCAAAGCGCGGCGTTGAGTTTCGCCACTCAACAGGGCAATGCTAAAGGAGTAACGGAGTGTCTTAATAATAAATTTTCTCTACCTGCCCTGCTGCGTGTCCGTAATACGGCGTGACGCTAAAAAAGCAATATATAAGCTATATACTATATAGATACATAGATAAAAAGTTCATTCGTTCTAGAAAATGTCTCACAAACTCTATAATAAAATGTAGGCGCGGTACATTTGATTGATCCCGTCGGACTATTTCATAGTTCGTTAGGTTGAAATGTTCTCGGGTGAATAACGCCTTTCAAGCTGCAGAGCGGCGCCTCAAATCCTTTATAAGATATACACACCCTTTTATCAACGCCGCGGTAAATAAACGCGCCCAATTTTATTTCTGATAGGCAATTTTCTAAGTACGTTTTTTATTTCAGCTTCACACTATATCAGGGTAGGCAGAGCTAATTTAGTGTTATCTTAACTTCATTCTCCACTCAATTTTTTTGAATACATGTTGAGTGGTAAAACTCAACGCTGCCTTGGTACCAGAGTGAAAATTATAAAATAATAGTAATATATCCAGAAGTGGGAATTGAACCCACAGTCGTCGCGTTATAGTCACACGCTTGCGCCTCTGTGCCACGACGGCCTCGAGTAGAATTTAAAGTAAACCGTTATGGTGCAAGTGGAAAGCATTGCGATGTAAGGTTTTGACTTTATTTCAATCAACATAATTCGTTAGCGTAGATAAGACAGAAATGAGTGAGTATTATAATTTTTTCTAAGAAGTTATGAAAGATAAAGTGTTAAAATTGATGTTAAATTTTAAAATATTTTTCTTCCTTCTACAGAATTTTTGAATATTTTATGAAGTTATGTTAGATATTAATATATAATACTTTTTCAAATTAAATAAGGTATATATTTTTTTCTCAAAAAAATGGGAAGGGAAGGATGTTTAATCTCAAAGGAGTATAAAAAAGTTTAAAATGTATTTAAGTAATGTATTTTGAAATAAGTGATGAATTTGTTTTTTTTTAATTTATTACTTTAGTAATTTACGGGCTTACAATTTATTTTATTTATTACCTGTAATTAGTCACATTACTTACGTAATGTAATATTTAATTAAAATATAAATCAAAATATTAAGTTTAAAATTAAGAAACTTTGTAAAAAATTGTTAAAGAACAATAACTAAAGAAGTAGGGCGCACCGTACAATCCACTTAAAAAGCTTTGAAAATTATCGTAAATTTACGAGTTGGAGCTTTTTCTTCGAACAATAAAATGTTGTTAGAACGATATCTCGGGTTCGTAGTAGATGTTACTGGCCAGTTTCCGGGATGAATAGGGAGTTGTAAGAGTGAGGTGACAGGGCAGGTCGTCCCGGCGGTGGGTATCGATCGGCGCGCTGCGCAACAAGTGACGCCGACACTACACACCGACCGTTTCGATGACGAATTGTGATATTGATAGAACTTCTGACAGATATTAAACAAGTTTTCGAATAACACTTCTTTAAATTTATTGTGCTGTATTATATTAAATTTCTATTGGTTTAGATTTATTTTATTATATATTTAAATAGATATATTAGTTGTAAACAATATACATATGTATATTTTACATTTTGAATGAAAATAACGAAATCTTCCATTTACCTACTTTTTGAGTTAAAAATAATTAAATATTTTCTTGGTGGTGCAATTGTGATATATCTAAACAAATGTTTATTAAACTAATCATTTAAAATTGGCAAGCACCTGAATGCGTCCGATGACAAAAACTTTGAAACACCCGTAGAGAGTATTGTTATCTATGTTAAGCATTTATAAATGTTAATTAATTCTATAGAATTCCAGAACTTTAGCTATGATTGTAGAAAAGAGACAATTTCATCATTATTTGATTTGCACGTACGACACCGACTAAATTCGATCGGCGTACAATCTGTTAAGTGATATAGCGATCGGATATTATCGCAACCAGCTGATACACTGCTGGCGAAGCGATGTTTATTTATTACATTAGAATATTTCAATTTCTTATGAAATCTATTTCTTTTGTCGTATTTATATGTAAATTAAAAAAAGTATGTTATAAATATTTTGCTGTATTTCTCATTTAAATTGATACATTTTTTTTTCTTTATATTTTTTATTCCTTAGTTTATGCGCTATTCGCTCTTCTGAAAGAGCCTATTAATACGTCACGATCTCCCCTATTATCTAAACTAAAGACATGCGTCTTTCCGTGTACACGCACTTATTAGCTGGTTAAGGGTAACATCTGAATTTAAAAAATATTGCTCTTCTTAAGTAATTTGCAACCAACAATAAGTGTACATTCGAGTACTATATTATTATGATATATAATTTGTGATTTTAAATTTTATATATTTATTATTAGGTTTCTCGTACTTTATTAAATATTTTGTATATTAATTAATTACTTTTTATTTAAAATAAATACTTGAGCTCAGGAGCACAATATTTTGTACTAGCTAAGAAATAAGTAAATAAAATGTTAGAAAAAACTTTAGAACTGAGATGCGACTGTTGCGTCATAACCTCTTTTTATTATATTCAATCAAATAATCAGCTTCACATTGTATTATGCACACGCCAGGGTAGGCAAAGAAAATCTAATGTTAAGACACTCCGTTTCCATTTTACGCCGAATTCTTGAAGCATTTATCTTCAGTGGTGGAACTCAACGCTGCACTTTGCCTCGACACTAGAGCGAAGAAATAGAAATATAAATTAATAATTCATTTCTTCGAGTGGCCTCTTATTTTATTATTTTTGATTAATATTTTAATTAAACTTTACTTAGAAATACATTTAAATTTAATACTGACCTCCTTTTTTAATCTTCATTCACCATTCAATAATATATCGATATTATTGAACAAAACAATTAACTATTGTGACACGTATTCCACTCACAGACCAACAAACAAAGGCTAGCTCAATATACGTAATGCACTTGGATACATTGAGAACAACACTATAGCCTAATTAAGTATGGACTTGCTGGAACTCTACATGCTCTAGCTTAACGTGTAAACACGCTAGTCCATAATTACTTTGCTTGTATTGCTTTCTTCTACATGTTCTTCTTTTGATTGAAAATTGGACGGAAAGTAAGGTACGGAGGCTCTTGACACTAAATTTCCTCTGCCTACCTTTCCAATATGTATAACAAAATAAATCACATAACGAAAAAATATTATATTGTGTGTGAATTTATTTTTGTATTATTATTTTTTTAAAATGGCTTCAGGCTGTATCTCGCATGTAGCAGGATAGGTAGAAGATACTTTCCACCGATTTTTTTCGAATTTAGAGGTGAAACTCAACGCAGCGCTTTTGTCTTGGTATAAGAGCGAAGAAATGAAAATATTAATAAACAATAATTCATTACTCCGAGTGGGAATCGAACCCACATCGTCGCAGTACAGCCACACGCATGTGTCCACGACTGTCTATTTTGTACCTCATGTGTAAACATACTGTGTAGAGCCACTGTCACGTGACAGTAGCGGTAACAATTTCAACAGTACAGCGGCAACTCGTTTACATAGAGTCGCTGACACAGATGCTCTTGACAAAGTAAACAAAGGATGACGATGTAATTTACTTTCAATATCCACCAACCAAGTATGCACTTACCGTAAAATTAAACTTGTGAAAACGTCGTGCAGTATATTGTATAGTTGATGGAATACGGCGTCTATGGCACTTATAAACTCTATATATTGCAAAAGGAGAG
This sequence comes from Heliconius erato x Heliconius himera, assembly GCA_013421005.1. Taxonomy (NCBI): domain Eukaryota; kingdom Metazoa; phylum Arthropoda; class Insecta; order Lepidoptera; family Nymphalidae; genus Heliconius; species Heliconius erato x Heliconius himera. The sequence goes on along the minus strand of JAATLQ010038059.1, from coordinate 50,785 downwards.
GCAGAAATAAGATTGAGACAAAAATATAATATAATATTGACAATATTTCTACTGTACATCGTGGACTCTATTTCATTGCATCTGGTTATAGGTTCAAATTTAGTTTAGAGTAATATTTATATTTAAAATACAAAATTTTTTTCTGATTTGCTTATACGCCGCGATTTTGGCGTTACTTTAATAGTTGTCTTTTGTTTTGCAAGGAATGAATGTTTTGAATATTGTCTTAAAAAAGTCTCTGATACTGATATAGCGTAACTTATATTTTAATACACGAAAAATATGCCTTGTTTATTATTTTTATTCTATAATACTGTTTTTTTTCAGTTTTAAATCTATTCTCCTTTGTTTATTACTTCTTAAAATCAATACAGTTACTAAGCGCAGTGGTTCAGGGGTTTCCACTTCAGGAAATAAAATATTTAATATTTCTATTTTTGTTGGTATAGACTATAGAGGTAAAGCGCGGCGTTGAGTTCAGCCACTCAACACACATTGTCTACAGAATTCGGTTGGAAGTGGGGTGCGGAGTGTCTCAACACTAGGCTCCATCTGCTTATCCTGCTATATGCGGGATATAGCGTGAAGCTGAAAAAAAAAATTAGTTACTAGAATGTTGCTGTGTGTGTGTCTAATGTACGATATTTTTAACTTCAAGATTAAACTCAACTTAACATTTAAATTTTTGATTAACAGTATATAATTAAGATTTAATTTAAACTTCACTTTCACAATACAGAAGGTTAACGGGAGACATCGACATATTGCTGAAGTTCGTGAGTCTTGTAATTAATCTCGAGCGCTACATATGTATGTGCTATAAGCACGGTCTGCTTCTAAACATTAGTTCAGAGAACAATATGTCAAAACTTCCACGCTACTTCTAAATTACTTTGGTTAATATGTGTAATATATTGGTGTTTTATAAATCGTAGCTATTTTTAAACATTTTTAAAGTGACTTGGGTTCCAGGAGGCGCGGGTTCGAGTCCCGCTACGTTCAAATTTTTATACGTTTTCTAAATAAGTAATCGTAACCATTTCTTGAGCGCAGTTTTGACTGTAGATGAAGTTTCAAAATCAGTTAGAGAAAAAAAGTTATTGAGGTAAATTGTTTGTATTTTATTTATTTGTGCAAGGATTTTATAAAAATATATATTTTTTTATTTTAGCTGCAGATTAGGCAGAAGTAGCCAGAGATTTCAATCAGGTTCAAATATATAACAAATTGAAGATCGGAATAATCTAATATTTTGTGATCACATTTCAATTTAAATAATTTCCAATTGTACCATAATTCAATTTGACTAACTATACGTTTACTATTTGTGACAGTTATTAGTTTATGAGTTTAAAAAGCTTAAAAAATTACTTTTCACTTACTCTTTCATCCTAAAAAAAAAATTCAATTAAATAATAAAGCGATGAACGAGTCTACTCGAGCTCAACTTGTAATCGACTTATGTACCTATATATAACGAAAATGTATAACGGGGTTCCCTTCTATAATGGGTTTCGTTTTTACAAATTTTCAATGGTCCGTCACAGTAATTTGAAATGTTGTCAAGTGGAAAGTATTAAGAGGATATTCTGATACATTTTTCATAAAATATTTCATTTTAGATAAAAAAATATATCAGAAAATTTAATTTACATAGAAATTATTTATAATAGAAAAATATATATTTTCTTGTTATTAAAAATAAAAAAAATAAGGAAAATAAAATAGAAAATCAGAGGTAAATATTTATTTAAAGTTACAATATTTATATTCGGTACAAACATTATTATAATTATAGTTTGAAACATAGTTTATTGGGGATATGACAAGATAAATCTTATGACACCATTGAAATTACATTAAATCTTTATAATTAATATCCTTCTACGTTTTCAAATCCTTCTGTGCTGACAGCTCAACTTAACATAGTACGTATATTTAAATATATTTTGACATACACAATTAAAACTACATAATTCTTTTCATAAATTTATAATAAAAATAGAAATTTCCTGAAAATTTAAGTCGATACTTCAAAATATTTTATAAGCTTTGATACTAGTCGTATATTTAAAATATCGAGCAGATATTTTTATTTGAATAAATTTTCACTTATTTCATTTATGTATATATGACATAATGATTAGAAATTACAATATTTTCACATAAATTTTAAAATTTAATTTGATATTTGAAATATTTCATAATATTAACATAATTATGATAGTCAAATTTTTATTTCAATCGAATCTCATGTTATGTTCCATATTTATACATATTAATCTGTATGTATTTAAAGACATTGATATTCATAGATATTTTTTCTACAATGACGCTACATGTTTAAATTTTCATAAAAATATTATTAGCAATATTTTTTTAAGAAAAAAAATTATACATATATATATAAATCAAACAAGAGTACGGGTCACCTGATGGGGAGTGATTAATGCCGCCTACGACCCTGTGTAATACCAGAGAGGCTACAGATGTGGTGCGGAGCTTAAGTTGGAGATAGACGACTTGAAAACACTGCTGCTAGGCCATTCCATGGTTGAGTGTAGAAGTATATTGGAGTGGAGTGGTGAAGTGGATAAGTGGACCGTGAAAATATATTTTTTTGTATCTAATTCTAACACACAGTCTTATAACAGAAAATATATAAAACAACAAACTGAAATTTATTAAAACTATATTCTAGAACTGAATAAGAAGGCTACCTAATTGAAATAATACATTGTAAATTATTCACAAGTAAATATAAAGCATTACTATAATATTAATAAATAAGTATAAACATATAGATATAAATACACAAAAATTATAATAATAATATATTTTTGTAAATACCACATTTTGAATCTCTCGTTAATACTATTAATATATTGAAAATCTAAACATATATTATTAAAACCTTATAACGCGCTTGTCCACATAAAGAAACACACTACGACACTACCACTTTTTTCAACTTCACGCACCATCCCGCATGTAGCAGGGTAGGCAGAGGAAGCGTAGTGTTAAGACACCGTTCCCCACACTACCATATTTAATGAAAATATTTAACACATATAAACCATATGTATATGCACAAATCCACGAAACTTAATTCAGTTATGTAAATTATCACTCAAATAATTTCTTGTTTCTAACTTTTTAACATACGAATGAAATATATTATATCCTAAAGTTTGTAACAGTTGAGTTTACGAATACTGAGAGTAATTTTATAGAGCAAAGTTGTTTATTTGAAAAGTTTAATAAAATGTTATTCAATAAACTCAGTTGTTTTATTTTACTAATTTAAGCCAATTATCATATTCTTCTGTAATTCCACATGATTATTATATTATAATTTTCATATTAGCTAATATAGGCAATAAAATATATATATACAGATGTACCTATAAGTATTTCAATTTCATATACAATAATAAAAAAATATATAAATCCATGAATATCGGTTCACCTCGACTTGTGCAACTCAAAAGGTTTTCTTCATTTTTCTTAGTTTTGTTGCAGCTTTAATGGATAGTACTTTCTTGGCAACAATATTGCGAAAACACATTTACAAAAACACTTAACATTTTGTATATTTTAATAAATTAAATATATTTTACCTCTAACGACCAAAACATTTTTAGTTTTACATTTAAAATTAAAAGATAAATCAAAAGCAGGCCACTATTAGAACTTAAGTGTCTAAACTATACTAGTTTGAAAGTTTCTCATATAATATTTTTCAATCGTAATAGTTAAAAATTCAATAAAATTTTTCACAAAACACAATTCAATGTATTTTCAATTCATGAAATTAGAAAGGAATCTGTCCAAGAATTTGTGAGTAACACAGAGGACGGACAAAAAATAGTTTAAGAGATACGACTGACTATACTAGTTTTACCTTACATTTAGTGAAATCGATAGACATTAACTTACAACGAACCAGTCACAATACATGTCATCCTACTTTTTATTACCTGTTTCAAACATTTCACTTCGAAGACTATTTATTATCTAAAATCTTAAGTAAACGTGTGAGACATTGGTGTTACTTTATTAAATTAAGACCTCACAAATAATCTTAATAATATAAGACATTTAAATCTGATTATACTTTTTACGAAATATACAGCTTTTATACTAAAGGAGGGTTGTTAGATACATTGGTTTCATTAACCTAACAAAAATATTTCCGTATAAAAAATCTAAATATTACGAATGTTAGGATCAATGGAATCGATAAAAATGGCTTAAATGCAAGGAAGACCAACGTTACATCAAATCCTTAGGATACTGAATAATATTGCACAGTACAGACTTAAGAAGAATTGGACGATTTAGGAAATGACGCACGAATTCCGTTTGCTATTGGCATGTCGTTCTCTTATTTGTTGTAAATGCGCTAGTTGAGCTGGCGACGGTACGTGCGGTTGGTTTGATGGGGATGGCGATGGTGACGAGCCAGGGGGGCCTTGGGGCCCAGTCGGTAGGGACTGCCGTCGACGTCGACGCAGTGCTGGTGACAAATTGTACTTTACCTTCGCTTGTACCAGTAATTCCTTAAAAATTTGCGACACGTTTATATTATCTTTAGCTGACGCTTCCACAAAACCATTTTCCCAGTCAACTGTTACTACGGACTCGGTTGTATGAAACTCGACCTGCAACAAATTGTGAGTTATATATATTCATTTGTAATATATTTAATGTGGATCAGTATTGAAAGAAGCCAGTCGTGGCGCAGGAGCACAAAGTGTGCCTGTAAATCGACTGGTTGTGGGTTCGATCTCCACTCGAGGAGATGAAATATTTATTTACATTTATATTTTCATTTCTTCGCTCTGGTGTCGAGGGGAAAGCGCGGCGTTGAGTTCCGCCACTCAACACGCAATGCCTCCAGAAAATTGGCGGAAAGTGGGGAACGGAGTGTCTTAACACTAAATTAAATATTTAGAGTAGAGAGTATATTATGTTAAAGCAAAAAATAAATTCTTATTGGTATGCTACGTAATTGCTTACCAATAAGAATGTAATTTTAAAATTATAGAATTAAATGATCTTGAAATAATGAATAAGTAGTATTTTATAATACTTTGTGTACAAAGAATGCCTGTCAAAAAAGTTCTAATATATTTTATATTGTAGCTCACACACATAGGCCTATCGTGCCTCTATATCGCTTGTTCTGCGCTCTCGCTTCCACGTTAGGCTCAGGTGGAACGTGACAACGAAGTGACAATGAGTCATGCCTCTCGCCCGTGCAGTCGGCGTTCATCGATTAACAAGACGTTATCATGTCAAAAAATCTAATCGGGGACAGTTACCAAGAGGTGCGGGTACAAATCTTAACTTTAACGGGATTTGTACCCGTTTAAATTATATATTTCCCAAAAAATATAAATTTATCCATTATTTATACCTACTGACTTTTTAATATTTTTTACGACACTTCAAATCGTTACGCTGCTTCAAATACATGACTTCGTTTTCATTACGAAGCCTCACGTTCCAAAACTTGTGTTTAACGGCAGGAAGCGCCACTAAGTTTCGCTAGAGCTAGAATTAACTAGTAATTTAGACTTTATACAGTTTATCAGACTTCAAAGTGTTTGATATAAATAATTAGACATGCATGAAACTGAGTCGTAGAGTATGTATTATATGTTGTTATAAGATATTATAGTGATTATAATAAAACCTCAATTACTGTATAAATATAAGCCTTCAAAATGCCCTTGATAACGTGTAAACTAAGTTACATATGTACGTCTGTTTGTGGATATAGCTCATCAATGTTAAATATTTATACTATTACATATTTATGTCTATTTAAAAAATCCTTTTTACATAGAGAGGAACATTTTAAAAACAATAAACAATAATATTTTTAAATATAGATCTGCTTAAATAATACAAACCGGTCACGTGCGAGTCATACTCGCCCGCCAAGGTTCCCATATCAATTTCTAATATTGTAAGCCAACGAGAATTATATATTATAAATGTGGACAAGCCACACTTTTTATCTGTAATATAAACATAAATTTCCATTTTTCGGATATTTCTCTTTTATTACTACTGCAAGTTTACTCACTTCCTGCGAAATTTCATAATAGTTGCTCTACGGGAAATACTCTACATATGTTTTTATTACGCGGTGAATAAAATTGACAAAATTAAGTTTGCGTACGCCCATGCATAACAACGTTGTACGTAATGTAAAGTTTGTATAAGTAATTGTGTAACTTTAACTTTTCGAAAATGTTTCCTTTATTTATATTATAAGCTTACACTTCGTGCTAAATTATATAACTGTAGGTTCAAGATAAATATCTGTAGGCTTAGATTGCGCGGTGAATTTCGTAAGAAATGCAGCAGAAACTATGCATAAATGCTAGAAATTTGATTTTCTGTTCTCCGGGAGTTCGTAGAGATGAATATTTGATATTAATTTAAGCTTTGATATTTCTAAGCTATTTCGAGATAAATGGTCTTGACAGACGGACAGATTGGCTATGACACAAGATAATATTATAACTATGTAGGGGACGGAAAGTATGAAATATTGTTTGCCCTTCCATTGTATAAAGACATTGTCGTACGTGAAGAATATATTGTACCAAATATTTTTAACATAAAATACATATTTTTTATCAGCTTCATGCTATATCTCGCACACTTCGAGGTAACCTAGTATTAAGACACTTCGTTCCCCACTTCCTGCCGAATTCTGAAGGCATTGCGTGTTGAATGGCAGAACTCAACGCCGGGCCTTGGAGCCAGAGCGAAGAAATTAAAACGTAAATTTAAATAAATATTTGGAGATTGAACCCACAACCAGACGATTGTATAGTCACATTTTGTGCTCCTGCGCCGACTGGCCTCTAAAATACGTATTGGGGAAACATAATATCCATTCAACTGCATAATGAATTTGATAATAATGAGGAATAAATTTAACGAAGATAATAATAACATTCAAATGATTATGTTACTTTATTCGCTGAATTGGCGTAAAAGGGACATATGTCGTTTATTTTATTTGTGTTATTTCATTTCTCGTTAAAAAAATATCTAATTTTACTATCATAAAGAAATGTATATACATAAAATTAATTAAAATAAGAATACAAATAAAGAAAGTAATTAAATTTTAACAATTTAATTTAGATTTTGATTTAGATTTCAAGAAATATTTCACCACAATTCACCATATTTCTTCAGTCCGGTTATACAAAATGAGCATTAAGTTCTATCGTTGTATCCTGTCATCCCGCACCACACGTACGTGGGTCGGAATATAAAGACGAAATCACTATGTAACATATCCAACAGGCATTGAGACGATAATTTTAAGCATTTTAATACACACAGCGTTTAAAAAAAAAATTATAATTTCTATCCATATATAGTATGCAATACTTTTCTGCAAAAGTCATTTCGAGCGATATTTTAGCACAACTCAGTTTCAGTTTGAGATTCAGTGCACACGAAAATTATAATATCCGCTTCGCCGTGGATTTTGTATTCAACATTTCCGCTTTATAACTCTAATAAGCATATTTTGTGTTTTGTAAATAAAATAAAAAAGTTTTGGGGAGAGTTTTTATAATATATTAATGCACTTTTGTGATTTTTAAGGTGATTTTTTAAAATTTGGTGAAATTAAGCGAAATTATAGTTTACTTTAAACAGAACATCGACTGTCTGTCTGTCTAACTAGAGAGAATTAATTTTCTTGTCTTTCAAAATTACTTAAATAATTTCTCTCTTTCAGGAAAATAATAAGAAAACATTAAAAATGAATATTTTTACGTTTACTGTAAAATAAAAACAGCCGATATAGTAGTACTATTATAATATAATTGCAACAAAACATCAATACAACAAGTATTTTTATTTATTAATTTTTAAATATGATCGCGTGCCTTGTATATTTTACTGCATATCATTTCGCAATTCGTAAAACCACATAAGATAGGAGGAGAACATATTAATTTTAAGCCTTTTGGTTAAAAATAAAATTCTTTTTATAATTTATTCTATAATTCATTTATTAAATAATTTTTTTTTTAAATCTTCTATTATATTAGCGAATATATTATTTCTTTTTAATTAGGGAGAGGCTAAGTGTGAGTTGGCCTCGTCCATGACAGATTCCGTAGTAGCAAGCACAGACGACGGGTTTAGTACCCGTCGGGTTTAGTACATATCGATTACCTGTAAATATGTATGGATGTAACATATATATTGGGATTCTTGAAAATCTGTCTATATCTCAAAATTGCTGACTACCACTCGTACAACCTTATTTTGGTTAAAAAAATCATTGAGGTTTACTATTTAAGGTCTTATTTTTTTTTATTTTTCATTCTCTTATTTTAAAAGGCACAGAGAGGAGGGAGAATATGCAGTCACACTCATTACTACTTTGGAAGTGTCTATCTATCTTCATAACGATATTTTTATATTGTATTTATGTATTGAAATAATAAAAATGCAAAAGTCAAAATATAAATAACCTTAACTTAACTTTTTAATTGTTTTTGGTAATTTACTATAAATGTCAAGTGATACGGTTAATGTTAACGTAAAAAAAATAATTATACTATGAATATTTTTAACTACAAGGATTTATATGCGATTAAGTTTTCAATACAGAAATATTTATTACAATACTACCGAAAGGTCATTTCAATAATAACCACAACAAGAAAATGTTTTTTGATATACAATTTGAATATTATTTTTAATTGACTACGATTCTTTGAAGTCCATCTTTTTATGTATTAACTAATAACATATATATGTACCTTTATTACTACATATTATACAGTAGCGTCTCAATTGCGACTTCGCCCGCGAAATCACAGAGTTTGTGTTTTTCTATTCGTGTTTTTATATTTTAAAGAAGTGAAGTGAATATTTTTATATTTAAATTTTATCACCTTGGGTTAACATTATCGTAAATTCTATAAGAATTTTTATGCGTTTTCTAAATAAGAATTTTAGATTGTCTTAGTAATAATAAAGTATAACTTAAGACACTTTACATTAAGACACTTTCGTCTTCCACTATCCAAAAAGCAGTATTAAGTAAAATTTGGAGGTATTGTGTGTTGAGTGGCGGAACTCAACACCGCGCCTTGCCATGTTACCAGAGCGAACATGACATTCCCCTACACCACGACTGGCCTCTACATATATTAATACCAGAATGAAACAAAGGAAAATACTTAACTATTAACCTAACCTAACCAATAAATTAAAAAATCTAATGTAATTAAATTAGCGAAGACCAAACAAAAATATGAATTAATAATAAATAGCAAATAACCTCTTAAACATTAGTATATATCTAAAATGTATGAAAATTGACACAACCGTCAACGTCGTCTGCCAGTTTGGGTCGGCCTTTCCGTGACCAAGCCGCCACCGCACACCGCGCGGTTCGTAAGCTAATTAATTTTGAATCTATGATATCTCTTAAAGTATTTATTATAATTATGTACTGTAAAGTTCAATTTCAATCTAGATAAAATGCCAAATGTAACTATTACTTTCATATATAAATATAAATTTTTAGCTTCACACTATATTCCTTGTAGGGTAGCCAGAAAGAATAGAGCGCAAAATGCTACCACTCAATTTCCATCTTTGTTTTTCTTGCCATTCTTTCATCATATACTCATTCGCTCAACGTGCCCAAATTGTCTCAGCGTGTTCTTCTTCATCTTCACCGTGACGTCCTTACTAGTAGGCGTCCTATGTATCCCTACATATCCTCAGAAGAGATTGCATGTCCACAGAATTATCCTTTTCTACATTCTTCTTCCGTTACGCCTACATACGTTTCGCTACAGTTTAACAGCGTCGGTACCAATATCGCACTGTATACGAACAAACGTGCAGCTATGCTGATGTTTCGCCTTCTCATCACTGCATGTAAAGCACCGTTAACTTTGTTACCGGCACCATCCCTCTATACTAAACATACTTCCCAGAAATACCATGACTTGTTCTAATATCTTAGGACTCCCTTGACATGCTTAGTGAAGTTGAGGATACTGGCCCACATCTAGAATACTCTTGTTATTTGTGCCTTGTATTCTATCGCAAATCGGTCCGCTTTCGCTTGGTCTTACTCACACACACAATGGTGTCAATCTTCAAAGGTTAACATATTATAATATGTCTAATCTGCGATATATCGCAGACTCTTTTATACATTTTTAAAGTATAATGTCTTCGGAGAACATTGTTATCATAAATTTCATAAGGTTGAGGCGGCGCATCAAATATAAGAGATCAGAAAGCTCATTTTCGGCGACAGTTACATAAAAGAAAGTCATTTTTAATTTTTTTATAGAAAAAAAAAACGCTCTTGCTTATCCCAAGATCTCATATCAAGTATCTATCGGTTTAGCGGCTTGGGCGTGGCGTCACAGACAGACAGAGTTACTTTGGCAATTTACTTATTTATTTTTCTCTTTTCCTGAGCTTCACTGTACGCTACGTTAACATTGGTATTTGTAGGTGACCATGACATACTCAATATTATACGAAATATTTTATTTTTTTATAAATATTACTGCATTATAAGATATACCTAATTTTCTTCATTAATTGAACTGAACAGCTTTAAATTCAACGTTCAATAGGTTTACATTTAATTTATAAATAGCTTGTTGACGAATTCATTAACTAATTCGCCAACACGCTATGCATAATTCCTTATACATATCCATACAACAGGGTAGGCATAGGGAACCTAGTGTTAAGACACTCTGTTTTCCACTTTCTGCCGAATTCTGGAGGCATTGCGTGTTGAGTGGCAGAACTCAACGCCGCACATATACATACATACATATACATACAACTAATACAAACAGTTCTTATAGAACTTAATATATATATATGAAAACGTAAAATACGGATGTGGAAAAGGCAGCAAACATAGCGGATATTGACCAGACAGTAGCGCTGCAGCTTATTATCTACTTTGTTCCGGGGTTGTCGCAAACCCACTACGTGTTCGTAGCTCCATTAATACATATCCACTTTGGTGCTGTAGTGTAATTTTATTAGGTTAACTTTTATATGTTTGTGATTTTTATGTTTTTTTTGAATAAAATATTTTTTACAGAATACTCTTATATAGATAGATGCATCTATTGGCGTCTACTTTGATAGTAGTGGTTTATTTATTATACAATTTGTACATAGGTAATTAAATTAAGCAAATAAATCAGCTTCACGCTGTATCCCGCATACAGTACCCTACTGTAAGAAAGAAGAAATTTAGTGTTAAGACACTCCGTTCCAAAATTTCCCCCGAAATTTTCGAGGCATTTTGTGTTGAGTGGTGTAACTCAACGCCACCACCAACCGGACTTAGGTCTTGATGCCAGACCGAAGAAATGAAAATATTAATAAATAATAATTCATTTTACCGAGCGGGGATCGAACCCACAACCGTCGCGTTACAGTCACAGTTTTGTTTCCCTGCGCCACGGCGGCCTCGTTTATTTGTATAGAAATTAACTTTTCAGAAAACATACAAAAAAATTAATTTAGCGGGATTTTAACCCACGCTTCTTGGAAATCGTCGAAGCGCTCTAACCAACTCCAACACCATAAAATTTTATGAAATAAATAGAAATTACTTGGAAATAATAAAAAGATATATTACAAACAAACTAATTCTATAGATAGTTCCAGCTTTAGCACAAAACGAAACAAGTTATTATTAAACCTGTATGTACAAATAATTTAAAAAATCCATATATTTGGATGACATTTTCAACACTTTCTGCCGAATTCTGGAGGCATTGCGTGTTGAGTGGCAGAACTCAATGCCGCGCTTAACCTCGACGCCAGAGCGAAGAAATGGAAATATAAATTTAAGTAAATATTTCATCTCCTCGAATGGGGATCGAACCCACAACCAGTCGATTTTGCAGTCACACCTTGTGCCGCTGCGCCACGACTGGCCTAAAGTAATATATTTTATACGGATGAATTTAATTGAAATATTTATCAAAAGCGAAACATTCATACCTTCATATGTAGCCTTTATATAAGATCCTTAATTTCGTATTCGTATTTCTATAATATTTTATCAGTCTGAATTCCTTCACGTTTGGCGAATAATATATTACCTACGGAATGAAGGGTAAGAAAATCTAGGTGGATTTGTAGCATTTCTTTTTACTATTTCTTTATATATTATCTCCGTAAGCTGAATCTTCACGCGTCTTGTTTCAATGTAATTGATTATATACTCGGGGCTTACAATTCGGCTTACAATTTGGCTATTTGGTTTTATTTATATAAATCAAGATTGCCATTTCCATTTGAAAAATTTAAGTTTGCTAAGGACAAATAGAAATTAGTAGTAGGAGGTACCTAACTATAATATTTACTAAGTCCCCTAATTTTACTCAGAAAACTGTTAATTCTACTGTATTAATTAACGAAACAGAATCTTTAAATCATTTGTACGTCATTGTAATAGTTGTTAATATATTTCAAGAAAAAACGATCATAACGCAGCTGAATAATATTTCGAATAAGACTTAAGGTTAAGCTTTACGCTTTATCCCGAATGTGGCAATATAGGCAAAGAAAACCTGATATAAGTTACTCCGTGATACGAGATAAGATACTCCGTGTTATGCTTAACATTTGATTTAACTATTAATAAGCGGAACTCAACGCCGCACTTTGTCTTGTCAGAGTAAGAGAATAATTCTTTCCGCTGTTTGACAATCATCTACTTTCATTAGTTGACTGAAAGAGATTTCTTTTGAAACTAAGCTCATTTTTGTTAGCAAATCCTTTAACTTTATATTTATATATGTTTTAAGTGCAACAAAAGAATATATATATATGAACATAATTAATCTTTCCGATTGGAGATTACATCCATGTTATCCATTTGCGCTACAATTGCTTCGAAGATTGAGAATTAATTACTAACTCGTGGGAAAATATATGATGAATAAAGTGATTAAATATATGATGAATAAAGTTATTAATAATTCTTTATCACTTGATAAAAAATAATATTCTTATATTTATACTAGAGGGCGCGCGCGGCTTCGCCCGCTTATTAGGAGTGAATTTAAAAAAAACCACGAAACACGTGTTCAATAAAATATTTTTAACAGTCTAAATTACTTTTTTTTAAAAAATCGGTGGCAATTTAAAGATTTTTCCATATAAACTTTAAACGCCTAATTTGAACCCTTAGAGGGTGAATTCTTAAAAACCATGAAACACGTGTTCAATGAAATATTTTTAAGAGTCTAAATTTCAAATTTTATAAAAATCGGTACAGATTAAAAAAAAAATCCATACAAACTTTCAACCCCTATTTCATCCCTTTAGGGTTAAAATTTTTCAAATTCCCTTCTTAGTGGATGTCCAGAATATGAAAATAAACATCTGCCCAAATTTCACTTTTCTACTATCAGCGGTTACGGCTCTGCGTGCGTCTTACCTCAGTCAGTCAGCACAAGTCCTTTTATATATATTTATATTTTAATTTCAATATAGGCACATTTACATATTTATTCTGGATAAATTTGGAACGTAAAGTTGCAGTGTGCAATGGAGGGAAATGGACACGTCAATCGTACATCCGACTTTTAGAGGCCAGGAAGTTTGATGATAATGGAAATATTACATGACAAGGAAATTGACTGCACTGCTAATGTATGTCTCTTTCTTTCTAGTCTAAATAACTATAGATAAATTAAAAAGCATTTACTTTATCCAAGTTATTTATTTTTAAGTTAAAATTATCACACAAAAAAATGGTTGTCATATTTCGGGAAACAAGTACTTTTATACATTACATACTTATTAATTAAATTCTCAGTAATTATTTAAAAAAACTCCAACAGGCACAAAGTGTGACTATAAACCTGATAGGTTGTGGGTTCGGTTTCTATTCGACGAAATTAATTATTTAATATTTCACCACTCAACACGCAATGCCTCCAGAAGTCGGCGGAAAATAGGGAACGTAGTGTCTTAACTTTAGGTACTACTACCCCGCTCTACTTTGACTACCCCGCTGTGTGCGGGATACAGCGTGGCGCTAAAAAACAAAATTAAATTAAGTTGTTACGATTGTAACAGTATATAAAGATTTCAAATAGAAAACTAAATAAAGATATCTTAATATTGCGCTCAGATACAATATACGATACTAATACAATACTTTAAACGTAGTAACCCTAAGGCACGTATGAGATTAAATTCTTTCTCTAGCACAGTGACATATTAATAATAGTTGTTATTTACTAAAGACGTGGTCTCTACGACGCTAGTGCAGTAAAATTGTAAAGTTTGTAGAGTATTGAGATTGTAGGTATTTGATAAGAGGCCGTCGTAGAACATGAACATAAGGGTGTGACTGTAACGCGACGGTTTTGGGTTCGATCTCGTCTCGGAGGAATGATTTTGGTATTTATTAATATTGTAATTTCTTCACTTTGGCACCAAGACAAATAGCTTGGCGTTGAGTTCCGACACTCGACACGCAATGCCTTGAAACATTTGGTGGAAAGTGGGTAACGGAGTGTCTTAACACTAGGTTCCCTCTGCCTACCCTAGTATGCGCGGGTTATACGTGAATCTGATTTAGGTATGTATTGGTGTCGTACAAAATTATTTATTAATTATAAAGTCAAACCCACTCGGAGAAACTTATATATAAATTAAAACTCGGTGTATCGTTGTTTTGATAATATAGATTTTAATATGATAATTATTCATATTTTATCAGAATTACTTTACATTGCCTCTGCGTAGGCGGTTTCTGAACAGAAAACTTTTCTTCAAACGATTTTTTTTTATATTTATAATTTAATTATAAAGAAAGCGTACAAAAATTTTAACGCAGTGGTATTTGAACCCGCGTCTCTAGGAAACCGTCCTAGCGCTCTGACAACTAAGCCATATGCTCTCATCAAGCTACGTCGAAATTCCAAGTGTAGAAGATTATATGTTCTTCTTCTTACATTTGGAATAATACAAATGTTAAAAATAGTTATATTTTTTTTTATTCCAGTCTTGGTGCAGGTGCACGTGCATGTGACTGTAAACGCGACTGGTTGTCGGTTTGAGTCTCGTTCGAGGAAATGAAATATTTATTAATTTCATTGCCGATTATTTTCCCTGTTTTGTTTGCAATGAATGGAAGTATCTTAATGGGAACATAGTGTCTTAACACTAGACTCCTAGGTTCCCTCTACCTACTACGCTAATACAGCGTGAAACTACAAAAAATAACTCTTAGAAATTCTTAGAGTTCAGTAGTTTTAGACTACAATTATACGAAATATCTGTTGAAATAAGTTAGAAAATAATAGGTATATTATGGATAACATTTATGCGGTGGTTTATAGGACGTGGGCGTTAGTTGAAGACTTGATTGGGTTACAGTGTTGTCGCCTACATATTGAGTTAGGCATATTATGCTGGACTTACCACCTGCGAGTAATCTCCTTAGTAAGTACGAAGAGCATACCTACGCTCCAATTAATTTTTATATACAGATTTTTTGTTTTATTCTTATAAAATGTATATTGTAAGTTGTTTATAAATTATCATTCATTAAATTTTATTATGTTAGTGTCTTTAATATTTTTTGTAGAACTTATAAATATTAAATTAAAATTGTTCTATACTTTATGTACCTACTCAAATATAAGTTATCTTTATGCCCCATGATGGATCTGTCTGCGATTTCAAAATAACTATTTATAAGCGCATAAAGTTTTTTGAACGTCTGTCTTTCCCGGTATTTGTCCGGGATAATCTCCGGTACAGAACAATGAGATGAGGTTGCGGAACCAACATTGGCTAGTTTTAATTCCGGAATTAACGCGGGTTCAGGATTTACACAGGAAAAACAGCGGTTATTGTGCCCGTTTATCGGTAAAGTTATCAATTTCACACTAAAAAAGTTATCAATTTTCCCTAAATACACTTGAATAGTTTGAAACATACATTCGTTTAGTTTATGCGAGAGAAGGTGCGTGGGGTTTGCTTCCGCTAGTATAAAAAAATCTATATACCAAAGAAGTGAATTACACGTATCTACAATATTGTAATTTCAATTTTCAGTTCATAATCAAATTCTAGTTCGATAGGAAAATAATATTATTTTTTTTTAGCTTCACGCTGTATCCCAAGTACCCAACTTAGTGTTAAGAGTGAGTCACCACCAGGGTGAAGAAATGAATTTATTAATAAATATACGAGCATATTCCCCCAA
This sequence comes from Heliconius erato x Heliconius himera, assembly GCA_013421005.1. Taxonomy (NCBI): domain Eukaryota; kingdom Metazoa; phylum Arthropoda; class Insecta; order Lepidoptera; family Nymphalidae; genus Heliconius; species Heliconius erato x Heliconius himera. The sequence goes on along the minus strand of JAATLQ010038059.1, from coordinate 34,491 downwards.
ATGGAATTCGAACTCACTACAATCATGTTTAAAGTCACACCCTTATGCCACTGCGTCACGACGGCCTCGAGATTATATTGTGTGGTTTATTTCAGTTACAAATATAACGCTGAAATGGTTTCACAAATGTCTCAAGAGATTTGTAACCTCAAGACTTCGGCCAACACTTTATTGTCTAAGTTATCTTTCTCTACACGCGTCTCGATTTCTCTTAACGTACCTTCGGGTGTAGACGTGACAAATGAAATATTCGGGCATTTTGTTCAGGGAAAAATTGTAGCTAACGATTGTCTTTTATATCTGACAAGCTGCTATATTATATGATAAGTTCTAATTGAATATTAAAGATGAAAGGAAGGTAACGGAAGTATGTGATAGAATAAATGACTTCGTATTTGCAAATTTGGTGACACTAGGTGTCGAATGGTGGGATCATTACAATACTTTTTCTGACTGGGAAAATATCTTAGTGAGGAAATAAATATGTAATGTATATATAAATATAAGTCCTGTGGCACCAGGGACCTAGTGTTAAGACACTTCGTTCCGTTTAAGACACTTACGTGTTACGACGAATTTTTGAAAATTACGTGTTAACTCGAGGAACTCAACGTCGAGCTTTGTCTTGTTACCAGAGCGAGGGAATGAAAACATTAAATAATTTGGGGGAAGGCCCCATATTAGAAATAAAATATAGAAATAAAAAAAACACATTTCTAGTTTACAGTCACACGCTACTGCGTCACGACGGTCTCAATTATTACGTCATAGCAATAATAAAATAAGCTTAACTAACCTGTCTTTCACCAGATTCTGCCATATCCACTTTATTACCAACAACAACTATTGGCACGGCCGTACTTCCTTTACTCTCGTGGATCTGATCCCTGAGGGCCCGTACTTCAGCGAAACTGTCCGCATCCGTTATATCGTAGACCAGTATGAATGCATCAGCTGATTGCATAGACAGTGCTCTCATTGCAGGAAATTCGTAGGCTCCGGATGTATCCAGAATATCTAGTGTTAGTCTTACTCCAGCCACATTGAAGTCTCCATGATGCATCTCTTCAATAGTTCTCTTATATTTCGTGCAGAAGGTTCCGTATAGGAATTGACATATAAGAGAAGATTTGCCGACTTTAGCCGCACCCATCACGACGATTTTGTGTCTTACAGCATTGTTGGTTAGGTTGCCGCTGCTCGATGTTACTGTGTGCTCGGTTTTGTCAGGTCTGTCGACAAGATATAATTTTAAATGCAACAGAGCCCATAATATAATATAAAACTCTTAATAACTATAAAATCAGCTTCACGCTGTATCTCGCACACATCAGGGTAGGCAGAGGGAACCTAGTGTTAAGACACTTCGTTCCCCACTTTCTGCCGAATTCTGAAGGCATCGCGTGTTGAGTGGCAGAACTCAACGCCGCGCTTAACCTCGACACTAGAGCGAAGAAATGGAAATATAAATTTAAGTAAATATTCTATCTCCTCGAGTGGGGATCGAACCCACAACCACTCTGTTTTACAATCACACCTCGGGCCGCTGCGCCACACCGGCTTCAATAATTATTATTTATATTAATACTATTAACGTCTAAGAAAGTGAGATTTTTTTTCCAATTTCTGATAAAACAGGGCTGTGTTGAGTAGTTATCATTGAACATTTAACATCTCTAATGTGGACAGGAAGAAAAAGGCGACTTTTCACTAAACTGCGAAAAAGCAAAAAAATAAAAACTGTTTCACGCTATGGCCCGCACACAGCAGAGTAGCCAGAAAGAATCTAGTGTTAAGACACTCCGTCCACAATTTTCCAAAAAAAATATTTCAATAAAAATTCTAATAACATTTTTCCATTATGAATTGGATAAATGTAACTATCTCATACTAGTATTGTAAATATATTTCATATTTTGTATTAAACACATCCCACTTCAGCTTATACAGATAGCTCTTATTGTTGCAATATTGTAAGTATTTATATTTTCTAGGCACCCTACAATACACCCACATATATTATACGCCCGTATGATACACGATCAATCGTTCAATATTTTCCATTGTAAGCTATTTAATATAACTGTATTATAAATAAAATTAAAAACAATTTGTTTAGCGTCACGCTCTTTCCCTAACACACTAGTGCAGGCAGAAGGAACCTAGTGTTACGACTCTCCGTTACCCATTTTCTGAATTCTGGAGGCATCGCGTGTTGACTGATGGAACTTAACCCGCACCAGAGAAATGAAAATATTTAATATTTTATTTTCTCTAGTGGGAATCGAACCCTGTCCACAACCTGTCGCGTCCACCATCACACTTTTTGCCCCTGCGCCACGAGACGCCTCTTTAATAAATTCCTATCATTCAATGAAAAAACTGAATTTCAATATGAGAATCGTAATCGTTTTACCCTCTGTACTAAGGAGACATTTTTCGTGGAATGAATTTAATCATGTAAATCAGATTTGATGATCAAAAATCACGTTAAATAGACTATAGGGGTCTCAATGTTATCTGACTTATTATTTTAGTAGGAGAATTTCTATGCATTCGTAAATTACAGCGTAGATTTTGGGGTGACGTCTTTCTTTTTAAGATTGTGTGTTAAGTGAAGGAATCCAATTATATGATATATTAAATAGAACAAAGGTACAAATATATTTGAATTCTATGAAAAAAAAAATCTTGACAATTTTTATTTGAGAAGATCGTGACACAGAGTCTAAAAGTAAGCGCGAGATTTCTGCGTTGATTTTTTCCCCTTTTTTCCCATCTTCACGCTGTATCTTGTATATAGCAGGATGAGCAGAGGAAACACGGGAACCTAGTGTAAGGACACTGCGTTCCCATTAAGATATTTCTGTTCACTTTGGCAGAATTCTCAAAGCATAGCGTGTTGAATGGCAAGGAAACGGAAATATTGAATTTTGCTACGTACTGTAATGTACGTACTATTATCAGATAAAAATTAAATTTCAATTTAATTATTCCTTTACATTCACACAAAGCAGTTGTATAATAAAGTCGTTGTATGAACAATGAATCGTCGGATGCTTTACAAATATATTTTATATCATCTTTATCTTTTGAATTTCATACATAATGGAGAGTTGAGTCGAGCGTGGCAGTATACGACATGCATTCATTTATTCAAAACAAGAAGAATCACATAATTACGACAGCCGTACAACATCAACATACCGAGTATGAAAATACAACTTTTACATTTAAAATATGTTGAAAATGTTACTCCTCTACCCATGAGTTATAAGTGTGCTTACTATTTTTTAGAACACGAACAACTTTATACGTCTCTCGTTGGTATATAAATTAATATTCTACGCAATAGGTTGTTAGTAGATGAAAAATAATTATTTTTAATTTATAAGGTGAGGCCAGTCGTGGCGCAGGGGCACATAGTGTGGCTGTAAAATCAACTGGTTGTGGTTTTGATCCCCACTCGAGGAAAAGAAATATTTATTTACATTTATATTTTCATTTCTTCGCTCTGATGTCGAGGAAACGCGCGGCGTTGAGTTCCGCTACTCAACGCGCAATGCCTCCACAAGTTGGGGGAAAGGGGGGAACCGAATGTCTTATCACTAGGTTCCCTCTGCCTACCCTGCTGTGTGCGGGATAGAGCGTGAAGCTCTCTTTTATTTTTTTATAAGTATTTTTTTTTACCCATTTAATACTTTTGCGAAAATTCTTCGTAATTTTTTCACTCTAATTTTTTCACTCTAGCATCAGCTGTATGTATGTAGCAGTCAGTAGGTAGGCAGAGGGAGCCTAGTGTTAAGAGACTCCGTTTCCCAATTTCCGCCGAATTCTGGAACTCAACACCACGCTTTGCTCCGACACCAGAGCGAATAAATGAAAATATTAAATATTTCATTTCCTCAAGTGAGAATCGAGTCCATAACCTGCCGCGTTCACAATCACAAGCTTTTGCCGCTACGCCACTACTGGTTTCAATTAAATCATTAATTCTGATATTTTAAATAATTATAAATATACAACTGTACTTGAACTGCTTCAGCTAGCTATTAAAGCAAATTACGATTAGACAGAATTATAACATACAATCCAAAGTGTAGCGTCACCTCTAACGGTATCTATTATTTACTATCTGGTGTTCACAGTGTCACTGCATATCAGTCGCCCGCCGCAATTGTGTATCGATCGACCAATAAATTATTTTACAAACAATACAGGAACAAGCTGCTCAAGATGTAAAAATTGCTGTTAATAGTTAATAGTGCAGCAGCACGAAGTGTGACTGTAAAAACGACTGGTTGTGGGTTCGATCCCCATCTCGAGGAGATGAGATATTTACTTAAATGTATATTTCCATTTCTTCGCTCTGGTGTCGAGGGCTAAGCGCGGCGTTGAGTTCTGCCACTCAACACGCATTGCCTCCAGAATTCGGCAGAAAGTGGGGAACGGAGTGTCTTAACATTAGGTTCCCTCTGCCTACCCTGCTGTGTGATACAGCGTGAAGCTTAAGTTCTCTTTTTCTTAAATATTTAATTATAACAACTAACGCTCTGTTTATTTGCTTAGGTGGAATTTTAATAACTTTTACAAACACTGTAGCTGTATAAGCATTTATGTATTATTTTAGGTTAAATCTAATCACAGTGTACTGTGTATTAAAAGTAAAAAAATGTTTCTATTATGAGTAAAAACACTGTCTGTATTGCACATTTCGTAGTTCAAATTCAAAGTTATTTTATAGTTAAAATTTTAAATGGTTCGTCGATCTCGGCATTCTGGTTTGGATGGGTGAGGTGAATAAGAATTGATAAATGAGAATTGATAGCTAAGGTGAATAAATTGGTATCAGGGAAACAATGTTAAAAAAAACATTATTTTTATATTTCAGAAGCACTGTGAATGAGAAAAACAAGAAGTTGAAGGTTATTTGGATAAATTTTATAAATAAAAACAGACCAGACAGACAGAAAAAAAAGATAAACATAACTATTGCTTAAACTCTTTTCATTTTTAAGCCTTATATTTGAAACATCCCTATATTATTCTCATTTAAAACGAATCAAATTTTCATGATAAAACACAGCATCGCTCAAATCCCTTTTGCTTGCGCAGTGCTATAAGTACATTTGTCTCTATCCCGCAAAACGTCTGGGTCCGATTAATCGTGTTACCAGTGACCACGTTACAGGCCAGTTTACGTGAAATGGAAATCATATCGCTCTGCCCTGCTAACTAGAAGACTATATATGTGATTTTTTTAGCTTCACGCTGTATCCCGCATAAGGCTCAATTTCGAACTCACTTTGTGCCGAATTCTCGAAGCATTGCGTGGTGAGTGGTAGAACTCAATCCGAATCGAACCCACAACTGTCACGTTTACCTTCCTTCCTACCTTTCACCTGCACCACGACAGCCTATTGTCTATAGCTGTATATAGTACAGCGATATATTCTTAATTATAATATTTATTGTATTTTACCCTCTAAGGGTATGTATGACTCTAAAGTATGAATCATATAAATATGTAGTATATCATGTAAATATAAGGTTGTCAACTAGGAAATATGATTTTGCGTCTTGTTATATACATATATATCAATTTCACGCTGTATCCCGCACACAGCAGGGTAGGTAGAGGGAACCTAGTATTAAGACATTCCGTTTCTCACTTTCTGCTGTATTCAGGAGACATTGCGTGTTGAGTGGCGGAATTCAACGCCGCGCTTTACCTCGACACCAGAGCCAAGAAATAAACATATAAATGTAAATAAATATTTCATTTCTTCGAGTGGGAATCGAACCCACAACCAGTAGTGTTTACAGTCACACATTTATGCCCTTGAGCCACGACTGGCTTCATCTCTTTCCGCCGAATAAACGCGCGGGATAAACATTTTTTTTCCTCTTGTGTAGATTTATATGGTTTATAAGGTCCCTCTTGAGAAGGAACAAAAACGCCAGTAAAAAGAAAGTAAATAAAAAACCTATTAGGTAACACAAACAAAACGACATAAAATTACTGAGATCGAATGGAGTAAAAATGTTTAAAATCTGATCAGTTAAGTAGCTGTAAGTAGCAGCAGTACTGCAGCGAAATTATCCATTTTTATATAAGTTCTATTATATTATAGTTATATTTTAATATATTAAATAACATTTTACTCTGTTATCATAATTTGGACACAACTTATTTTCCGGTTATAAAAGAAAAGCTCTTTTATAACCGAAAAATAAAAGCTTAAGCATTCACCAAATCGCCTGAGTGTGAAGGTAATAACAATATCGTAACAACTTAACGACGTCGATGAAACGATCTTGAATGCCTAAAAATATTGAGAGAGATAATCACCAATATAAAATAACTTGTTGACAGTTTAATAATATACAAAATATAAAAGACAAGTACAATAGAAGAAAGATAAAAATATTTGTATGAAGCCTTTGTGCTATATTCAAAAAAAGAGAAAAACTGCTTATTTTGTTTAAATCGCCTTGAAATTTCGTTAACAGCCTATCGCAGACGAAAATGTATCTCAAAATAAACTTGTATCGTTTTTTAAGCTGAAAATCAAAGCATCGATTAAATAAATTTTGCATAAATATATTTTTGAAGCTTTTATCTGCCTTTTGTTTATGAAACATTTTCCTAATGCTAGGCTGCTCAGATTGTTTTTTAACTCAGCCATTTGCTCCATTACTGATCAATAAACAAAGAGAACGTAGTGATAAATTTCTAGTCTCATCAGTCAAACATTCAAACTTAATATAAATTTCTTCTTTAAAATTCGATTGAACCACGTTTTAGTTGCGATGGCTTTAAACAGTTTTCTATGGATTATTCAGTTTTTCTATTCACTTAGAACTGTAGAAGGAGTGCAATTTCAGAAACATACACAAATAAACGAAATACGTCTTTACTAGCAGAACGCTCTATTTATCTGCGGGTGGTGCCATAATAGCTTTATTAAGTTGAGAGAAACAATCGAAGTATATAACGCTGTCGCTAATATCCATTTAAGAAAGTAATAAAGTATTGTTACTTTGGGTCGTTAGTAGTTGGGAAAATCGGAAGTTGGTGACAAGGATATAATGCAATTATTGTAATTAACCTTTTATTAGTAATAAATTATTAAACTATTATTAATAGATTTTTGTATCTAAGTTTAACTATCATTTTTTTATACCAATTACAGATTATAGTACATTTTTTTGTAATTCTATTAAATCACTAAAACAGGCTAAATGTATTTACAGTTCACCATTCTTCTATTTTATCTAAATTGAGTAAAGCGATGCGATGTACAATCACAAACGGCCGATTGATTATATCAGCATATATATGACTAGGTGACAATATATATATATATATATATATATATATATATATATATATATATATATATATATATATATATATATATATATATATATATATAT